>JABUQX010066543.1:0-28868 GCA_015478945.1 Trachelipus rathkii | reverse complement strand
GGGGAAAAAAATTTTTTTTGGGGGCGCTTGGTTTATTTTTCCAATTTTTTTTTAATTCCATTAAAAAAAAAAAAAAAGTATTATATATAGAAAAAATAAAATTGGTAATTTCTTTATTTTTACCTAAAAAAAAAAGCTTTGTGTTTTCTTATTTAACTTAAATAAAAAACGGTTGTTTTTTTAATTTAAAAAAAATTTAAAAAAGTTTTTTCCTTTGGCATGTTTTGGTTAAAGTTTTTTGGTTTTTTCCCTCAATTATTCCACCTTTTGGAAAGATTGTTTTATAAAATTTTAAAAATTTTTGGGGAAAAAAAAAAAAAAAAGTAAAACCTTTTAATAATTTCCATAATTTTTAAAAAAAAAAACGGTTTTTTAAACATGGGAATCAAATTTTAAAAAAATCAGGTGGAAAAAAAAAAAAAAAAAAATTTTGGGACCCCAAACGTTTCAATCCGGAAACAATATTGATTTTTTTTAAAAAGAAAGGTGTATAAAACTGAAAACTCCCATAGGATTTTAATAATTTTTTTTTTTATTCTAAAGGGGGAATTTAATTACGGTTAAAAAAAATTCTGTTTTTATGTAGTGAAGGTGGAAAAAAAATTTTAAAAAATTTTTTAAATATAATTTTTGGGGAAAAAAAAAAAAGGGGTTTGGTGTCTATAGGCGTTTTAAATTCGTTGTTTTTTTTTTTAAAGGGAAATTTTTTGGTTTCCAAAAATTAAACATTCAAAACGTATTAAAAAAAAACCCCCCAAGGGTAATCTTCCCCAAAATAATTTCGGACCCAATTTTCCAAAAACGGGGACTTCGGGATTTGAAAAAAGGCATTTTAGGTTTTCGGTTTTAAAAAACCTCGATGGTTCTAAGTTTTCCAAATCCTTTAAAAAAAAAAAAAAAAAAAATTTGGGAATTTTTTTATGGTTGAAAAAAAAAAATTTTTTTTGGAAAAAAATTTTTTAAAAAATTTTATTTTTTTTTTGGGGGATATGAAAAAAAAAACCTTTAGGCTTTCGGTAGCGCAAAAAATGGGGGTAAATTGAGGACCGTTTGAAAAATGGGATTTTTTTTATAACTATTAAGTTTTAAAATTTGGAATTTTTCAGGATTAGTAAAAATTTTTACGTTTGAAAAAAAACGCATTTTTTTCCAAAAAGGCTATTTAAAATCCTTTACCATGAGGGGGGCTTCCTTTTTCCCTTCGTTTACCCGATTTGTTTGAAAAAACGGGCACGGGCAAATTTTTAAAAAAAAAAACCTGGAAAAATTTTAAGGGGAAATGGAATATTTTTTTAATTTTTTTTTTTTTTTAAAAAGGGAATAAAATTATTAATCAAAAACGTTATAATATGTGGCTGAAAGAAACCATTTAGCTAGTGACAACTATTTTTTTTAAATTTGGTTTTAATTATTTACTGTAGATTCTAAAAAAAAAAACTAACGGTTTTTTTTTAAGGAAATCGAGGGGGGGAAAAAAAAAAAAACTTTATTGGAAATTTCTGAATAAAAAAGGGGAAAATATTTTTTTATCGTACATAATTTTATTTCTTGGGGGGGGGACTTTTAAATTTTTCCTCCAAAACAAAAAAAAAATTTTTGGTGGGGAAAAAAACAAAAAAATTAGGTTTTTTTCGGGGGGACGGTTTTTCAAAATTTTTCGGGGGTTTACAAAAGGAAAAAAAAAAAAAGATTATTTGGGGATATTATTGGTTTCCCAAGTTTACGTTCAAAAAAAACGTATTAGAAAAAAACCCCAGTTATTTTTACCTTTTTGATATTATTTTTCGGGGAAACATTTTCAACGGGAACCCTCGGGATTGGAAGCATTTTTTTGGGTTTTCGTAATCCTTTCCGAATGGTCTTAGTTTTTTTCCCAATGGCCTTCAAAAAAAAAAAAAAAAAATTTTTTTTGAGGGGTTCATTGGGTTGAAAAAAAAAAAAAAAAAAATTTGAAAAAAAAAAAAAAAATTTTATTTTTGCGAATTTTTTCGGGGAATTTTTTTTTTTTTAGGGGGGAACCCATCGAAGGTTTACCGGACAAAAAATTGGGGAAATGAAGCCCAGGTTTAAAAAAAATTTGGTTTACAAAATTAGTAAAAAAAAAAAGGGGGCCCTGATTTTGTTACAAAAGAAATTGGGGAAAAAAAAAACGTAAGTTTCCAAAAAAAAAAAAAGGCTAATATTTTTTTTGTCAATAAAAGGGGGGGGGCCCTTTCCTTCGGGGGGGGGGGAACCAATTGGAACGGGCCCCCCAACGAAAAATAAAAAAAAAAAAAAAAAATTAAAAAATTTCTGAACATACGGAATAAATCTTTTAGGATTTTTTTTTTAAAAAAACGAAAATAAAATATTTTTTTTTACTTCCAAACTTTTTATTTGGTATAATAGGGGGAACGGATAAAGGGGGGGGACCCTTAATAAAAGGGGGCATTCGTCATTATTCCGGGAAAAAAAAAAGTAAAAACCACTATTAATCTTATTTTTGGGTAGCCGAAAAGGGAGGACTAGTTTAAAAAAAAATTTGTGGGTTTATTTGGGCAGGCGGAAAGGCGAAAAACCTGTTTAACCCCCAAATTTTGGTTTATTTTTACCCGGCCAGCCGAGGGGCGGGGAAAAAACTAGTTACCAATTTTGGGTTTAAATTTGGCAAGCGGAGCGAAAAAAAAAAAAAGCTGGTTTACAAATTAAAGTAATTCTACAAAAAGGTTTTTAAAAAAAAACAACTTATTTATTCCAAAAATTTTAATTCTTTTAATGTTACTTTTTTTCTATTTCCATTTTATTATTAATGAGAAGCTTAGAGAAGGCAACTAGGTGGCATAAAGAAGCTCAGAAGAGAAAAAAAATTATTTAAATTTTTTTTCCTTTTTTTCCTTAATCAAATTATCTTTAATAGGGGAGGGAAAGGTTCGATTTTTCCGTTTAGGGGTGGACTTTTCCCCATCGGGGTTATTTCGAAGGGAAAGGGCCTGGGAAAAAATTTTAGGATAATTTTTTTGGGGCTTTCTGAAATACCGTTTTTTATTCAAAAAAACCGTAGTTTTTAGGTATAGCTGGGGGGGGGGGAAACTTTAACCTTGAAAAATCTTCTAGGTAACTTTTTTTTCCTAAAAAGAGAGAGGGTTTAATTCTTTCCTATTTTTGTTTCTTCCTCGTTAAAAAAAAAAACCTCGATTTTGTCTAAGGTTAACCAGAAAAACCTTTAAAAAAAAAAAAAAAAAAAATTTTTTGTTGGGGGGGTAAACTTTTCAATTGGATAAAAGAAAGATAATTTTATCCCAAAAAAAAAAAAAAAATTGGTATTTTTGGCGATTCGGGGGGGAAAAAACTTTTAGGGACATCGAGAGGGACGTCAATAGGGGGGGAATTAAACAAAAAGGGGGCCCGTTTTTTGGAAAAAAATTGGGAATCTTAATATTGAAAGGGGAATTTACTGAGTTTTTAAATACGTTAAAAACGTATTTTCGGAAAAACCAAAAAAATATCCTTACTAGTTTAAACCTCCTTTTACTTTGGAGGATTCCGATGAAAAACGGCCCCCACTAAAAAAGGGGAATTTTCCGGAACTTTTTTCTTCATTTTAACTAATTATTTTTAACCTAAATTTAAAGGATTGGAAAAAAAAATTATTTTTTCAAAACAAAATTTTTTTTTTTTAATTTTTTGTTGCACCAAATCAAAAAAAGAACAATAAAACGCAAAATTAATCATATTTTTTTTAAGCAGACTATGTATGTGATAATGTTATCATATGGAAATATGTTCGAAAATGCTTATAGATTAAAGGCGGAATCGCTGCCGAATTTTTAAAAACGTAAAATTTTTTTTTTATTTGCTTGTTTTTTTAAACCTTTTAAGGGGTTTTTCCCAAAAACTTTCCAATAAATTTTTTCATTTTTATAAAAATAAAAAAAAGATGAAAACCCCACTTTTGATTTAATTTTACAGTTTAAAATTTTATTTTTTCTTTTTATTAACTTTTTTTTTGATCTATCCCAGATTTAGTCTTTTTTACATATACAAAAAAAAATAATTAATATTGAAAAAAAAAAAAAAAAATCATTTTTAAATCCTTTTTACCGATCTTTTATTATTGCAACCAGGGTTGGGGGGTTTTCGATTTTTTTTTCCCGTTTTAGCGGGGGGAGACGTCTTTCAATTTTGGAAATACTCAAGGAAACCACTAGGATAATTTTAGAAATATTTTTTGGGGCGCTTTTTCATATTTTTCGGCGCTTTTTATAAAGGGCACGATCTGTCGCTGAAAACCAGGTTACATTTTTCTTAAACCGGGGGGGAAAACCCCGGATCGCCCCATTTGTGGGTTCGGTAAAAAAAAAAAAAACCCCTCCGCATAATCTTTTAAAGGGTGGAAAAAAACCTTTAAAAAAAAAAAAAAAATTTTTTTTTTTTAAAAGCTCGATTGAAAAAAAAAAAAAATTTTTTTTTCCCCCAAAAAAAAAAAAAAAATTAATTTTTGTATCCGAGAAAATTTTTACACTAGGCAGGGAACCAAAATAAGATTAGGTTTCCTTTTCTACACTTATGGTCTTTCATAACCGTTTAGAAAATTTGAATTTCCACTATTATTATATTGGAGAAAAAGGGGGGAAATTTTACTGGGAATTCCTTAATTATGTTGGGGGAAAAAACGTTTATTTTTGGGGAAAACCCCAAAAAAAAAAAAAAAAATTTATCTTACTAGTTTAAAAAAACCTTTCTTCCCCCCGAAAAGGAAATTCCAGATTTTGAAAAAACGCTCTACGGGGAAAGGGGAGGTCCCGAGACAAACTTCAATGAGTTTCTAACTATTAATCTTCACAACTTTTAACACCGTATTTAAAAATTATTTTGTTCCTCCAAAATAAAAATTTTTATTTGGTAAAGATTTTATGGTTAATAAATTTCATATTTTTAAGGGCTTTTGGTGAAGCGTTAATTAAAAATAATTTCGAAAGTAGATTGTTTTTAAAAAAAGGGGGGAATTGCAGCGTTGAAAACGGAAAATTTTTTATTGGTTTTTTTTTTAACCCTTTTTAAAAAGGGGGCCCAAATCCATAAAACCTATTTACAATTTTTTTTTATTATATAAAAAAAAAGTTTAAAAAAAAAAAAAAACCCCCCAAAACCTAATTATTCCCAAAATATTATTTTTTAAATTTGGTTACCTTTTTTTTCTATCCCGAAAATTATATCTTGGTTTAAAAAACGAATTATATGATTTAAAAAAAAATTTAATTTTTAAATTTCCTTTCCCTATGTTCCATTTATTAATAGGAAAGGGGGGGAAAAAGGGGTCGATTCCCGTTAGTTTTTTTGACGCTTTCAACTTCGGGGTTATCGAGGGGGGGGAGGACGGGGCTTTGAATTAAATTAAAAGGGGATAATTTTTTTTGGCTTCCGGGAGAATTTTTTTACGTTCAAAAAAATAAGTAAGGTTATAAGTGTTAAAAAAGGGGCCGAGGACGTAAAAAAAAAAAAAACTTCTTTGGGGGAAAACCAGGTAAAAAACATTTTGGAAAGGGGGGGGGGGACTTTTCGAAAATTCTTCCCTATGGTGGTCCCGTAAAAAAAAAAACCTTGGAAATTCTTTACTAATTTCCCGAAAAAAAAAACCCTTTAAAAAAAAAAAAAAAAAAATTTTTAGAAAGGCTTCTATTGAAAAAAAAAAAAAAAAAAAAAAAATTTTCCAAAAAAAAAAAAAAAAATTTTTATGCCGGATTTTTCGGGGGAAAACTTTTAAAATAAAAATATTTGAGGGAGTCCAAAAAAAAAATTTTAAATTTCTTTAACCAAAGGGCCGTTTTTTGAAAAAATGATACTTTATATGGAAGGGAAATTTTTTTTTTAAATGAGATTTTTTAAATTAAGTTTTTACAAACGGTATTTCGGGGAAAAACCCCAAAAAAATTATTACGTTTCTTAACCCCCCAGTAAACTCCTTTTCTGAGGAATCCGATGGGGAAAAAAAAAAAAAAAAAACGCCCACCAAACGTAAAGAATTTTCATTTATTTCACCTTTTTTTACCCCACATAAAGGTTATTTTTAAATGTTAGAATAAGTTTTAAAAATTTCATTTGTTTCTGCCAAATTTTTAAAATTGTTTGGGGCATAAAGGGCGATCTATCATAATTAAAAAAGGCCTTGGCTAAGAGTAATTTTTTTTTTAAAAATTAATTTTTTCCGGATAGTAAAGTTGTTTTTTAAAATAGGGGGGAATTTTTTTTGCGATTAAACGGGAAAAATTTTTTTATGTTTTTTTTTAAAGCGTAGCATGAATCGAGACGGATGTTTCAAAAAAAACTTCAAAAGCTTTTTTTTTTTTCAAGTTGTTTAAAAAACAAAAGGTTTTTAAAACACTTTAATTTAGGAAAAAGTCAAATTTTTAATTGGTAAAAAATAAAAACCTGATCATTAATTTTTTGTCCTTTAAAATACGGATTATATGAAGTTGCAATCTTTAATAATCCTTTTGTTTTCCTAAATTTCTATTATTATTAGGGGAAGGAAGTTTTTTCGATTTCCAATTTAAGGGGGCGGGGGGACCGTTTTCATCGGTATTCGAGGGGGAAGGGGGCTGATAAATTTAGGGATACTTTTTTTCCTTTGGGCTTTTTTTTTTTTCCGGGGAATTACGTATTTCCAAAAAACGTAGTTATAAGCCGGGGGGGGGGGGGAACCTTTAGCCCTTAAAAAAAAAAAAACCAGAAAAACATTTTCTTTTTAAAAAAGGGGGGGGACTCGGGGGGCGGCCCTATTTTTTTGTGGGTTTTATCGTAAAACGTCCGGATGGATTGAAAGAGCCCGAATTTCATACTTAGCCCAAAATGATGGAACGGGCTTATCCCCAAAAATGGATAAAAAACAATATTTGTTTTATCCTAAAAGAAAAAAAAGTTTGTTTTTTTTTTTTTTGGTGATTTCGGGAAAAACTTAAAGGAACCAATTTCGGAAGGTTTACGGGTTTTTTTCCCCCCAAACAAAAATTGTAATATAAATTTGTTTTTCCAAGGGGGACCCGGTGAAAAAATGAAATTTTAAACTTTAAGAAAATGGAATTACAGGAGTCTTAATACCGGTTTGGAAAAAAAACGTATTTTTGGGGGGAAAACCCAAAATTAAAATTTTCTTCCTAAGTATTAAAAAACTTTCTTTCCCGAGGGAATCCGGGGGATTGGGAAAAAAAAAAACGCCCCACTTTAAGGAGTCCGACCTTCTCTTTTTTTTCATTAATTAATATATTAAAACTAATTAAGATTTTATTAATCGTTAATTTTCTTGTACCAAAAAAATAATTTATTTGCCAATTAAATTAATGGACGTAAAGGTAAAAGTTTCAATATTTGTTTTTGAAATAGTAATAAAAAAAATTATTTCCCGATAAAGTTAAGGTGTTTAAAAAAGGAATTGCGGGGATTAAAAACCCCGGGGGAAATTTTTTTTATTGGCTTTTTTTTTAAAAAAAAAACTATTGGTTACCCCCCCAAAAAAAAAACTTCTAATTTTTTTTTTTTATTATATAAAAAAAAAAAGGTTTAAAAAAACGCCATATTAATCAAAAACTAATTTTTTGAATTTGATATTGCTCTATGACATTTATAATTATAAAACTATTAGCAGATGATTTTATAATTTTTGATTTTTTTTAAAAAAAAAAAAAAAATTTATTTTAACAATCCATTTTCCTATTTCCATTATTATTTAGGGGGAAGTTTCGGGGATTTTCCCGGTGTTTTAGGGGGGGGGGGGGGAGGGGGACGTAATTTAAGGGGTATTCGAGGGGGGGGGGAAAAGGGGGCTGTAAATTAAAAAGATATTTTTTTTGGCTTTTTTTCCGATTACGGTTTCCAAAAAAAAAGTAGTATTTTGAGCCGGGGGGACTTTTAAAACCCCTTTTAGTCAAAACAGTTTTAACCATGTTTTTTCTTAAGGGAACTTCCGATCTCCCCTATTGTGTTGTAAAAACCCTTGGATAATTCCTTTAAGTTTCCCGGAAAAAAAAAAACTTTTTAAAAAAAAAAAAAATTTTTTTGTTTTTTATTTTTTTTGGAATGGGAAGAGCTCGGATTAAAAAAAAAATAAATAAATTTTTTCCAAAAAAAAAATTTATTTTTGCTCATCGGCTCTCCTAAACTTAAGTCCATCGGGAAAGTTTAAAACGTCCCACAATTGGGGAATTATTTTCAAAGGGGCCCCGTTGAAAACAATTTGATTTTTTAACCTTTTTAAGAAAGGTTATTTTTGGCTTGGGGAATCCTTTTCATTTACGTTTGGAACGATTTATTTGGGAAAAAACCAAAAAATTATCTTTCTTAACCTTAGTTTAAAAAAAACTTCTTTTCCCGGAGATTTTTTTTTTTTTTTTTTTCCGATTTTTTTTTTTTGGGGGAAAAAAAACGGGCACCCACTAAAAAGGAGTTTCGGACTCTCTTTCCCAATTTTTTAATTATTTTTTTAATTAAGACTTTTTTTTTAATAGATTTTGGATTTTGTTTGCTTACAAAAAAATTTTAATTCATGCATTTTAAAGATAAAACCGGTATTTTACAGCAAAAAAAAAAAACTTTAGCTCTAGGATTTACAGAAAAAAATATTTTCGGATAAAAACTCAAAAAAAGTGGTTTAAAAAAAGGGGGGGGGAATTTTTATTCATTTTATATTTTCACTTTAATATGAATTCTTTTCTATAAAAACAAAATGTATCTTCAGAAAAAACTCCTTTTAAATTTTTATTACACACATGGATAAAAATTGTTTTTGAAATAAACAGTTTATTGTTATTCCAAAAAAAAAAAAATATTTTATGTTTTTTTTCTATCCATTTTTACTATTTTATTTTTATATCCTTTTTAATTATTTAATTTGAATTTTTAAAAAAAAAAAAAAAAAATTTATTTAAATCCCTTTTTTTTTTCCTTCAATCATTTATCTTATAAGGGAAGAAGTTCGGATTCCCCGTTTTAAGGGGGACGTTTTTTCCATTTTTGGGGGGGTTTATCGGAGGGGACGGGTAGATATAAAAAGAAGAATATTTCTTTTGGGGCTTCCGAAATTTTGTTACGTCCCAAAAACGTTTAGTTGTAAGGCCGGGACTATTTCCCTTGTGGAAAACCAAAGGGGGGGGAAAACATTTTTTTTTTTTTAAAAAAAGAAATTTCCCCGAAAATCTCCCCTATTTCGTTACGTGCGGTAAAATCGAATTGGTCTGAAGAACAAAGTTCTCAAGATTCCTTAAAAATTTTAATGAAAGGCTGGATCAAAAAAAAAAAAAAAAAAAAAATTTTTTCCCAAAAAAAAAAAAAAAAATTTATTTTGGCCGGGGACGGGGAACTTTAAAAAGGGGGGACAATTTCGAAGGGTTTACGTTTTTTCCCAAAATTTTATTTAAATGTACCAAAGGCCCGTTGAAAATGATACTAATTTTATTGGAAGGGAATTTTTTTTACTGAGGTTTTTTTTAAATTTTACGTTGTTTTCAAATACGTTATTTTCCGAACCATAAAAAAATAAATCTTACCTATATAGCCATAGATAAAATTTTTGAGGATTTTTCCCGATGGGGAAAAAAAAAAACCCCCGCCCCCAAACTAAAAAAAAGGGGGAGTCGGGGAACTTTCTCTCATAATAAATATTTTTAAAACTAATAGATTTGGAAAAAAAAAAAATTTCTACAAAAAAAATAATTTATTTTGCTAAAAAAAAAAAAAAACGTTAAATTTATTTTTCAATTATTAGTTGAATTTAAGGTAATTTAAAAAAAATAAATTTCTTTTCGAATAAGTTTAAAAAAAGTGGTTTAAAAGGGGAATTTTTTGCGATTAAAACGGAGAAAAGGGTTTTTTTGTGTTTACCCGGGCTTTTTTTAACCTAAGGCCCCACCAAAAAAAACTCTAATTTTTTTTATTTATTATAAAAGTTTAAAAAAAAACTTTTTATTTTATCCAAAAAAAAAATTATTTTTTAATTCTGGGGTTTTTTAGTTACCGATTATTTTATTTTTTTTTTTACGTTTTAAAACTTAAATTCTTTTATTTTCTTTAGAAAAAATTCAAATTTTTAAATTCCTTTTTCCCCTAAAATCATTTATTTATTTTAGGAAAAGGGAAGGGGGGTCGATTTTTCCGGTTTAGGGGGGGGGGGGGGGGGACGTTTCATTTCGGTTTAAATCGAAGGAGGACGGGGGGCTTTGATTTAAAAATGGGAGGGGATAATTTTTGGGCCCTTCCGGAATTTACGTTTTTTTCAAAAAAAAACGTTTAGGAATTAATTAAAAGGGGGCCGGGGGGGGGACTGTTATTCCTTGGAAAAAAAAACCCAGTTTAAAACAATTTTTTAAAGGGCGCGGACATCGGAAATAAAAGTAATTTTTGGTGTTTCGTAAAAAAAATTTAAAGACGACTCTTTTAAAACAAAAAAAAAAATTCCCAGGTGGAAAAAACCTTTAAAAAAAAAAAAAATTTTTTATTTTGAAAAAAAAGGGGGGGGGGCTCGTTTTAAAAAAAAAAAAAAAAATTTTTCCCAAAAAAAAAAAAAAAAAAAATTATCTTTTTTTGTACGACAAGAAAAAAAAACTTTTAGACATTTCCGGAAGTTTTTTACCGTTTTTTTTTTCAAAAATAATTAAATTCTTCAATAAAGTTTCTATTTCATTCGTAATTTTATTTTTGGGAAAGGGAAAAATTTATATATTAAAATTATTAATTTTTTACGTTTTTTCAAAAACACTAATATTTTTTCGGAAAAAAAAAAACCCCCAAAAATAATCCTTTTACTTAGGGGTTTTTTAAAACTCTTCCTGGAGATTTTCCCAAGGGGGGAAAACGCCACTTTAAAAAGGGAAAGGTCCGAACCTTCTCTTCATAAATTATATTTTTTTACTAATAGATTTTGGGGGCATTTATGTGTTTGAACCAAAAAAAATAATTTGTTTTTGGGCATTTTAAAAATTTTTTGTATTTTTTTAATCATTATTTTAAATGTGGCTATTTGAGTAATAAAATTGTCGAGGTTTTTCCGAACTTGACTTACTTCAAAAGCAGAAATACGATTTTAATACGGGCTCAAATTTTATGGTTTTTTTTTTTTTTGTAAAAACCTTTTTAGGCGGTTTTCAAAAAAAAAAAAAACTCAAAAAATTTTTTTTTTTAATTAAAAAAAAAAAAAAAAAGTTTAAAAAAACCGAAAGTTTTCTTTATTAAAAATTATTTTAATGTTACCCATCCTTATCCATATTTAATATACTCATTAGGGAATAGTAATTATTGAAATTAAAAATTATTTTTTAATTTCCTTTTTCCCTTATTGGTCTATAATTATAGAGAAGGGGTTTCTAATTTCCATTAGCGGAACGTTTCATATTTTTTTTTCCGGGGTATTTTCGAGGGGAAAGGCTGATTTTAATTAGATATTTTTTTTGGGCTTCTGGGGGGAGAAAATTACGGTTCAAAAACGTTTTAGTTATTAAAAGTTTCGGGAACTAGGCCCTTTTTAAAAAAACAGTAAAAAAACATTTTCTAAAAGGGGGGGGGGGGGACTCGAATCCGAGTGGAAATTTCTGTGTTAACCAATGAAACAGAGTTAAGAGCAGGGTGGAAAAAAACCTTTAAAAAAAAAAAAATTTTTTTTGGTTGAAATGGACATCCAATGAAAAAAAAAAAAAAAAATTTTTCCCAAAAAAAAAAAAAAAAAAAATTATTGCGAATCCGGGGGGGAAAACTTAAAAGGGGGACCATCGAGGTTTTTTACCCGGGTTTTCAAACATTTGGTTTAAATAATCAAAGGGGCCCGTTGAAAATGATAACTTTTTTTAAAGAATGGGAAAATTGTTTTTACAGAATTGTTAATGTTTACCGTTTTTTGAAAAAAAAAAAAAAAAACAAATATTGCACGCTAATCTAAAAAAAATGTATCTTTTAAAAAGGTACAAAAAAACTTCTTTCCCCGGAAGGAATTTTCCGGATGAAAAAACGCCCCACTTTTTTAAAAGGGGAGGGCGGACTTTTCTTCTTCATAATATATTTTAATTAATAGATTTTGAATATTTCAGCCAAGCAGAGACTCTTCTTGTTCCGTTTCTTTTAAAAAAACAACGTATATTTCCCAATTTTTAATTTAGCTTGGGGCCTAGGGGGTAAATTAAAAAAATTATTTCGACCAAGTAAAGGTGTTTTAAAAAAGGGGGGGAATGCGGGGGAAAAATTTAAAAAAAAAACGTTATATTTTTATGGCTTTTTTTTTTAATCTAAAGGTATCCAAAAAAAAAATAAATAAAAAAAAAAAACTTCAAATATTTTTTTTATTATATTTTAAGAAAAAAAACTTTATTACACTTATTTTATCAAAATTATATTTAAATGAGAATTACTATTTAAAATTCAATAATTTTTTAATTAATAAACGGTGTCAAATAACATTTACAACGTATAAAAAAAAAAAATTATTTTTATCCCCTTTTTTTTTTCCTTAATCTTTATTTAAAGGGGAAGGAAAAAAAGGTCTTTTTCCGTTTCCCGTTTTTAGGGGAACCGTTTTCATTCGGGTTATTCTGATGTAACTATTTATAACAAAAAATATGCAATTTTTCGGACCTCTCCGCGGGCAAAAGATAAAGTCTTTTCCAGCTCGGGAAAAACGTGTAGTGGAAAAAGACCTACTCCACTAGACATGTTCCCCACGTATCTTCCCAAACTAATGTAGGTTTAAAAATTTAGGTTAAAAGGGGGAAACTCGAATTCCACCCGGAAATTTTGTAGTTACAAAAGACAATTTTCAATGAACAACGCCTTCCCGAAAAAAAAAAACCTTAAAAAAAAAAATTATAAAAAGGATTCGTTTTTTGAAAAAAAAAAAAAAAAAAATAAAATTTTTTCCAAAAAAAAAAAAAAAATTATTACGGATCGGGGGGGAAACTTTAAAAAAGGGGGACATTCAAGGTTTTAAACCGTCCTTTCATTTTTTAGAATATCCAAAACGGGGTTGGAAAAATTGAATTACTTTTAAAGAAGGGGAAATTTTTTACTGACATTGCTTTAATTTACGTTTTTGGGAAAAACCGTATTTTCGAAACCCCCAAAAAAAATTTATAATTTTTACTTTAGTAAGGGTTTTAGAGGGGATTATATCCTATTTCGTTCACTTAAAAAAAAAAAGGAAAATTTCGTTTTACTTTTTTTCTTTTTCATTAAAATATGGTGCAATTTTTAATAAAATTTATACTTTAAGGGAATACATTCAACCAAAAAAATAAAAATTGTAAGCATCAAAAGTTTTTATTTAAAATCCTTTCATTTGATTGAGTTGCAGCTTAAGGAGAAAATTTTAAAAAAAATTATTTTCCGATAAAATTTTTTAAGTTGGGTTTAAAAGGGGGATTTTGCGATTAAAAAACGGGGGGGAAAATTTTTTTTTATTTTTTGCTTTTTTAAACAATACACTTTTAAGGGCAAAACCCCAAAAAAAAAAAAACTCATATTTTTTTATTATTATTAAAAAAAAAGGTAATTGAAAAAAAGAATGGAAATTTTGTTAAAAGAACATTTATTTTTAATTTTTTTTTCTTCTATTTTTTGAATTATTATTTTTACGTTTTTAATAATGATTTTATTATTATATTTAAAAAAAAAAAATTATTTTAAATTTTCCCCTTTTTTCCTAAATCCCAGGGTTTATTTATAGGGGAAAAGTTTCGGAATTCCGTTTAGAGGGGACGGGTTTTTCATTTTTGGGGGGTATTCGAGGGGGGAAAAAAAGGGCCTTGAAAAAATTTTAGATTTATTTTTTTTTTTTTTTGGCCTCCACAGACTGTTATCAAAAATTTTGGTTTAAGGTTTTTTTTTATAAGGCTTTTGACTAAAAAAAAAAAAAACCAGTAAAAAAAAAACAAATTTTTTCTTTAAAAGGGGCCCCGGGGTTTTTTTTTCCTTACATTGGTTTTTTTTTTCGTAAAAACCCCCCTCGGAATACAATCAAAATGACTCGCCGGAAAAAAAAACTTAAAAAAATTTTATTTTTGTTTGTAAACAGCTCGATGGAAAAAAAAAAAAATTTTTTTTTCCAAAAAAAAAAAATTATTGTGCATCGGGGGGAACCTTAGGGGGGGGGGGACCCAATCGAGGTTTTTTAACGGTCCACACATTTTAAAGCGGGAATAAAACAAAACCGGGTTTGGGAAAAAAAAAAATGGATTTACTTTTTTTTAAGAAGGGGAAATACTGGGGAATCTTTATTTTTTTACGTTTTGGAAACGTTATTCGGGAAAAACCCAAAAAAAACCAATTATTTATTTTACTTAGGTTAGGCTATTCATTTCCTTTTGAGGGGGTCCGGAATTGGGAAAAAACGTTCACTTAAAAAAAAAGGGGGAGTCCAGATTTTTTCGTCTCTAAATTCTATTTTAACTTAAAATTAAAAAAGATTTTGGGGAATGTGTTATTCTAACCAATAAACCTTCCAATTGTACTTTGCATTAATAACGGAAGTTTTAATCTCCAAAATTTCACTGAAAATTGAAGGAGAGAAATAAAATTATTTATTTGAAATTAAAAATTTTTATAAAAAGGTGTTTAAAAGGGGAATGCGATTTAAAAAAAAACGGGGAAATTTTTTTTATTGTTTTTTTTAAAAAAAAAACCTAAAAAAACCAAAAAAAAAACTATTATTTTTTTATTATAATGTTTAAAAAAAAAAAAAGGTTTTTAAAAAAAACACTTTATTTTATTTTTCCAAAAAAAATAATTTTTTTTATTTTTTGTTTAAACTTTTTTTCTTGATGACTTAATTTCTCATTTACGGTTGTAAAAAAAAAAAAACTATTTTATTAGATGTTTAAAGTTATAAAAAAAAAGTATTTTGAATTTCTTTTTTTTTTCTATTAAATTAATTGATGTGAGTAGTAAAAAAAAAGTTCGGAATTTTTTCCGTTAGAAAAAGGGGGGGCGTTTTTTTCATTTTGGGGGGTTTTTATTGGAGGGGAAATGGATGTGATAAATTTACAAATAAACTTTAAGTGTCTTTTCCGGAAGTATACGGGTTTCAAAAAATTTGTTAGTATAGGCTTTTTTGGAAACAAGCCCCCTTTAAACCAGTAAAACCATTTTTCTAAAGGGGCCTCGATTCTCCCTTAACGTGTCGTTTAAAAAAAAAACCTCGAATGGGGGACTTTAAAAGTTTTTCCCCGAAAATCCTTAAAAAAAAAAATTTTTTTTGGTGAAAAATCCGGCTCGATTAAAAAAAAAAAAAAAAAATTTTTCCAAAAAAAAAAAAAAAAAAATAAAATAATTTCTTTTTTGGCGATCGGGGGAAAAAACGTTAGGGGGGGACAAATACCTATATTAATTTTTACTGTCTTGCCAAAATTATTTTAATTTTTACCCAAAAAAGGGGCCCCCCATTATTATTATTATTGGATATTAATAATTTTTAAAAAAAAAAGGGGGGAAATTTTTTTTTACTGAGTTTTTTAATTTTTCAGATTAAAAAAAAACCGTTATTTTTTTTTCGGGAAACCCCAAAAATTAATTCCTTACTTTGGTTAAAAAACTTCTTCCTTTGAAAGATTCCGATGGGAAAAAAACGCCCATTTAAAAGGGGAGTTTTCGGACTTCCTCTTCATAATATTAATTTTTAAAACTGGGATTAGGGGATTTGGAAAATTAATTTTCTTACCAAAAAATATTTTTTGGTTTGCATTAAAAAAACGTATTTATTTCATTTTTTATAAAAGGCCTAAAATTAGAAAAATTTAAAATAAAAAAATTCTTATTTTCGGAATTTAAGTTTTTAAAAAGTTGTTTAAAAAAAGCAGTTTTAATAAAAAACGGGATATTTTTTTATTTTGGCTTTTTTTTAAAACCTAAGGGGCGTTTTCAAAAAACCCTTCATATCTTTTTTATTTATTATTAAAAAAAGGGGGATTTTAAAACCACTTTATTTATTTAAAAAAAAATATTTTAAAAATGTTCTTAACCTTTGTTTTTATATTATAACACTATAAGATTAGTATGATAAAAAATAATTTAATCCTTTTCCTATCAATATTATAGGAGAAGTCGATTCCGTTAGGGACGTTTTATCGGGTATCGAGGAAGGGCTGATAATTAGATATTTTGGCTTCCGAATACGTTCAAACTTAGTATAGCCGACTAGCCCTTGAAACAGTAACATTTCTAAGGACTCGATCTCCCTATGTGTCGTAACCTCGATGTCTAAGTTCCCGAAACCTTAAAATTTTTTTGTGAAGGCTCGATGAAAAAAAAATTTTTTCGAAAAAAAATTATGCGATCGGGAACTTATACATCGAAGTTACGTCAAATAACAATACCAAGCCCGTTGAAATGATACTATATGAAGGAGTACTGAGTTTTAATACGTTTAAACGTATTTCGAAACCATAATATCTTACTAGTAACTCTTATCGAGATCCGATGTAACGCAACTAAAGGAGTCGACTTCTCTCATAATATATTTACTAATAGATTAGAATTATTTCTACAAATAATTGTTGCATAAACGTAAATCATATAGCTGGCTAGAGTAATAAATTATTTCGATAAGTAAGTGTTTAAAGGAATGCGATTAAACGGAAATTTTTATGCTTTTTTAATCAAAGGCACCAAACTCATATTTTTTTATTATATAAAAAGTTTAAGCACTTATTTATCAAAATATTTTAATGTTACTTCTATCCATATTATATACGTTTAAACGATTATAAGATAAAAAATTATTTTATCCTTTTCCTATCAATATTATAGGAGAAGTCGATTCCGTTAGGGACGTTTCATCGGGTATCGAGGAAGGGCTGATAATTAGATATTTTGGATTCCGAATACGTTCAAGCGTAGTATATCTGACTAGCCCTTGAAACAGTAACATTTCTAAGGACTCGATCTTCCTATGTGTCGTAACATCGATGTCTAAGTTCCCGAAACCTTAAAAAAAATTTGAGATGGCTCGATGGAAAAAAAATTTTCCAAAACAAATTATGCGATTGGGAACTTAGACATCGAGGTTACGTCACATTGGAATATCAAGCCCGTTGAAATGATACAATATGAAGGAATTCTGAGCTTTAATACGTTTGAATGTATTTCGAAACCAAAATATCTTACTAGTAACTCTTCCTGAGATCCGATGAAACGCCACTAAAGGAGTCGACTTCTCTCATAATATATTTACTAATAGATTTGAATTATTTCTATAATTAGTTGTTGCATAAACGTGTATCATATTGCTGGCTAGAGTAATTAATTATTTCAATAAGTAAGTGTATTTAAGGAATGCGATTAAACGGAAATTTTTATGCTGTTTTAACCTAAGGTACCAAACTCATATTTTTGTATTATATTAAAAGTTTAAACACTTATTTATCAAAATATTTTAATGATACTTCTATCCATATTATATACGTTTAAACGATTATATGATAAAATTATTTAATCCTTTTCCTATCTATATTATAGGAGAAGTCGATTCCGTCATGGACGTTTTATCGGGTATCGAGGAAGGCCAGATAATTAGATATTTTGGTTTCCGAATACGTTCAAACTTAATATAGCCGACAAGCCCTTGAAACAGTAACATTTCTAAGGACTCGATCTCCCTATTTGTCGTATCCTCGATGTCTAAGTTCCCGAAAACTTAAAAAAAAATTTTGAAGGCTCGATAAAAAAAAAAATTTCAAAAAAAAATTATGCGATCGGGAACTTAGACATCGAGGTTACGTCACATATGAATAACAAGCCAGTTGGAATGATACTATATGAAGGAATACTGAGTTTTAATACGTTTGGATGTATTTCGAAACTAAAATATCTTACTTGTAATTCTTCCCGAGATCCAATGAAACGCCACTTAAGAAATCGTCTTCTCTCATTATATATTTAGGAATAATTTTAAATTATTTCTATAAAAAATTGCTTTATAAAGGTATATCATATAGCTGGCTAGAATAATAAATTACTTTGATAATTAAGTGTTTAAAGTGATGCGATTAAACGGAAATATTTATGCTTTTTTTAACCTAAGATACCCAACTAACTTATTTTTTTCCCCATTTTTAATTTTTCCGAAACCGCCGAGACTTTTCAAAAAACTTAAAAAGGCACCCTTTAAAAAATATTTTAATTAAAGTAAAACTGGATTTTAGAGGAGGCTAAATTTAAAAAAAAATCCCCATTAACAAAACTCATTAATTATATAAAAGTTTAAACACTTAGTTATCAAAATATTTTAATGTTACTTATATCCATATTATATACGTTGAAACGATTATATGTTAAAATTATTTAATCGGTAAGATTCGATAGTTTGAAAATAAAAAAAAAATTCAATCCTCAAGTTTTCTTTTTTATTGATGAACCTTCGGCCTAAGGTAAAATTCGAAGGTAAAAAAAACTTTGTTCTTCAATTTTTATTTTGTATATTGGTGAATCATCGGCAGAAATTAAAATTTTAGGTAAGAATAATTAAACAATCAAAAAAACAAACAAAACTAAGGAAATAGCATGAATAATGGTTATTTTCTTCTCAATTTTAATTTTGATTAGTGATGTTTCATCGAGTAACGCGAAGACATTTTAATGAAAAAAGAGAGAAATTCATTCTTCCTTTTTTTTATTGATGAATCATTGGCTGCTTCTACTGCTGCCGCTTTTACTTCAGCTTCTGCCGCTTTTACTTCAGCTTCTGCCGCTTTCACTTCCGCTTCTGCCGCTTTCACTTCCGCTTCTGCCGCTTTCACTTCAGCTTCTGCCGCTTTCACTTCGGCTTCTGCCGCTTTCACTTCGGCTTCTGCCGCTTTCACTTCGGCTTCTGCCGCTTTCACTTCTGCTTCTGCCGCTTCTGCTTCAGCTTCTGCTCCTGCTGCTACTTCTGTTGCTGCTGCTGTTACTATATTTGACAACGCCTCTTCCTTCCAAAATAAACAAGAAGCAGGATCTCCTATTTGAACCCCATCTGAAAGTTTGATGCCTCTCAAAAATGAGACAAACAGGCAGTCAGGGGACCATTTTTCGTGTTCCGCACAGGGATCTTCATTCGCCTCCCAGTTTTTGAGTCCAAGGCCACAAGAGAAACACTTCACGTGATCGCTAAGGTTATAATAATAAAATCCCGCCTCTGCTAATTTTTCTGGAGTCTGTTTAACCTTATTAGGCCAGCCCCTAAAGGATTGTAAACGGGTTTCGTGCCTTTCAAATTCCTTGGCTCGGGTTCCCAAATAAGGACGAAGACCGAGACTCGACATCGAAGTTTTTGTATTCGAAGATTTAGTTAAAATGTTTAAACTATCGTAATATTCTCGCGACGCGTTTGCGTCCCTTCTCCCTGAATCGTATACATCGATGCCACTGGTTGATGCGATGCCGGCATTCGCTGAAAAGTTTGACGAAAATCGATTTTCACCTTCTATTGGAATATTTTCAGTTTTTTTTCCTTGAGCGAATGAACAGTGGGGACTTTCTACTTAGTATATCGACCATTATATTCCTTACTAGGTAGCATGCAACTAGTTGGTAGTTGAACTCCTGTCTACATGTAAACATTGATGTATACACTATTCGGTCAGTTTAATTCATACCGCCAGTGATCTATTCTAATTGAAAATAAAATATCTATGCAATGCCGCACTAGTCGCATACAATGGGTCTTATTTCGCAAGTAAAAAAAACCCTCTTTCGCCAGCTCTTCAGGAGAAATGAAAAGATACGGCAAATCTATGATAAGGAAATGTCATTGCTTTCTCTAACAAAAGTTTCGTTTGTTATCCACTATAATGAACGTTTAGACCTCTTTGTGAGTCGGCTACATCAATCAATCGTACCTAACACACTCGATCGAATAAATAGAAATATTTTCTCAGTATTTTTATAGATATTTATTCACCTAATGCAAAATAGTACATAGATTACCTTAGTGTCACAGTCAGTAGTCGTATACGACTGCGCCATTAGAGTTAGTATATTCAGTTGATAGTTATTTGAGAAAAAGCTACTATTTATATATAAAATAAGTATGTTATTAAAAGTACCTGTTATAATATATATAGCGATGTAACTACACGTATTAACGATATAAAAATATCTTATCTAGGAAATTATATTATTATTGTAAAAAAAATAATATTTTATTATATAATTTATATAATATATTATAATAGTATATATATAGTACAAATACAAATTAATAAATAAAAATAAAAAAATTAGATAGTATTTATTAATAATATTGTAATCATTCTCATTATCTTTAAGCTTTTGTATTAGGTTAAATAATCAAAAGTTTAGGCGTGTACCATAAGATATGAGTGGGCTCTAACAAGAAGGATTTATATATTCGTAGTGAGATAGGATATATTATAGAGTGAGCGAGTCAGTGGGAGTACGGTACAACTCAAGTAAAAAGGTGTGTCAGCCTTAAGCCTTATCACGATAATCATATATAGTACTACGGCTATAGAATAAAGATTAGAGTAGACAAAGTGTCATCAAGATCCAGAGTAAATAAATGGATGTAATAGAATATAGGACAGTTGGGTTATGAGGCACTCCAAGAAGCTAAAGATAGAGGATAATAATAAAGAGTGAACAAAAAATATGAATAAATATGATAAAAAAGTGAATAAATAAGAGAAAAAACAAAAGTATAAAAATGTAAATAATAGCAGTGGCAATAAAAAATAGTCGGTTAAACTTAATCATTAACCATGAATCAACAATGAAGCTTGACTTGACTGGAAAAGAACTAATTCCTAATCTAATATAATAGTTTGGCATATATATTCATGATATATGAAGTACTTGAGCCTCTTGCTTCTCATAAATTGACCCTGGTATGGCCGAATCACCAATTTACACGCTTGATGTGACGAAGGGAATAAATGAAGTGAACCAGTAATACAGCTATTTAGATAGATGTGACTACAAGCAACATGATAAGTGAAGAGTGACTAGCAAAGGAAGAATGGGAGACGTAGTAAATAGGCGTATAAGAGGTAGGGGAAAGCAATAAATATAGAGAAGAAGCTACAATATAGTATTAGTTATGAGTAAGCAAATAAGACTAGTAGGTCTCATCACGAATAATGCAGAGTGAGTAAGAATAAACTAGAAAGTGATGGTACCTCAAATACCATTCTAATAAAGAATAAAGGAACAACTCATATAAATGATATATAAAGGGATACGTGGGTTATAATATCACTGCAGGTCACTTAGTACCGCCTACTATGGGAACTATAATGATCTTTGACAAATAACCGTATAAATCGCTAAGCGTAACAGTGCAAAAGTACAAAATAATAAAATATTTGCAATGTCTAGGTGTACATATACCTATACAAATACTAAAAGATAGAACCTGTCTGATACGGTAAATACTAAATAGCATTGATAATAAGAAGACTCTTGCCTGGAACTACACTAAATTGTTATCACCGTAGAGGTATAGGACAACTAACGTCGATTAATACAATAGTAGAAAGTATGTAAAGTGAGTATATAAATAAATAAAATGCCCAAATTTAAATTTGCTGAGTATTAAGTGAGAACGCGTTACTCACGCATAGATTTAAATTATAGAACTCAGGAATCCTAGTCGAAGTGGCGGTATACGTTGAGGATATATTTAAATAATAGTAGAAAGTGCTATAGCTATCATAGGGGGGTCAACACTGACGTTGACCAAATAACTATTAGTTAAAACGTAGAATATAATAACCGTATATGAGAAGTAGCAAAATAACACTTACCGAAGGGGACAGCCGACGAGGCGTATACCAAGATAAAATAATTGGTGAATAGGTAGAGAATAAGATAAACTGCTATATAAAACAAGAATAATAAAAACTGAGGGCGTCAGCCAAATATCAATTCCAAATATAATGCTAAAGAAATAAAACCAAAGATGTATATATATATATATATATATATATAGGTAACAAAGATATCCGGCATAGGCTAAAAAAGAGAAAATAAATATAAAGTAGTAGGATAGGAGAATGTCAGTAAACTACCGTAAGGATATCTAAGTAAGTATGTCACTGGCAAACAGCACTACTCATATATAATACAGGCTATATATATATATAAATATAAAACCGATATCCTATCACCGCTATACCATACTGAATAGTAAGGAGCAATAGTAGAGCGCGATTACAGAGCGTAATATACCGCGGGGATATACGAATTAAAGAAGACGGGAGCATAAGAAGTGTTAAGTAAGCGATCATAAAAAATACTAGTACTTAGTAGCTTAAGTGAAGAAAATACGCACAGCAGTATCACATAAAAGATAGAATAATGAGGAGTAAAAACGTAAAAAAAGCTAATTCAATATAAGGCTACTAATATATATACGCAGTATTTAGTAGTAGAAATACGAGTTACTAACATAGTAGGAGAACCAAGGTGGTAATAAACGGGACTATACCATCACTCAAATGCACACCAAGTTTAAATGGATATTTTCATCCAAGATAATAGTTAGGAGGAAAAGACGAGAAAGGAAAACTAGTACTAACTATAACGTACGGGTAATCGAGAAATAAATAATAAGTAAGATCTAAGTGAATAATGTAGTATATATGAGATATAGCTACGTCATAAAAAGTAATCTAGTGTCAGAGAATAGTACTAACGGTCGAAGAGCAAGTATAATTATTGCAATATTACGATAAATATATATATATATACGAGCAAAAACGCTCACTATATATATAATATTAATAAACCATGAACTAAGCTACATAGGTAAGTACAATAAGGACTACGAAGAGTGCTCATGTGTTATACGAATTTGTACGTGGCGAAAGAAGGTGAAGGCGAATGAGTAATAAATACGTGAACAAATAGGGTATATATATATATTAACCGTATATATATAAACAAAAAAGAATATAGGGATATATAGGTATAGTAAGTTAGTAATAGCAGTGAGTAGTAACAAAAAGAAAATTATGAAAGATAATAAATAAGTGCAAAAGAATGAATAGCAATATGAGTAGTGTGAGGTACAAGGCGCGTATACATAAAATAAATAATATAATATATTAGTGGTATAGGTAGTATTATGTGATATGATATATAAGTGAGCGAAAAATTATAACTAGTATAGAAATCCACAAACATTTAGTTTTTAAAAGAACACTCATGGAAAATTTTTTTGATCCACATAACACACTGGGAAATCATATGCCAACTAAATAATCAGTACTAGTAACAGTAGCCTTACGTGAGTATGTAGAGAGATGGAACCTGATAGTTACCCGCGTAATAAAAGTCACTATAGATTACCTCACGTATAGGAGGTGACTACCGAGTATACTGAATATATATATGAGTGAGCGTGTATACCTGAATGTAAGCCTATCTGTAAATTAGCCTCACCTATATGAGACGTATGAGCTGACTTGTAACACTTATCAAAACGTAGGGCGCTAGCCAAGTGATGGAATAGTAAAGATAGGCCCCCGTATATATGCGATACTGACTAGTGACCAATATATAAAATAAAATGGAAATATAATAATCACCTCACTCAGATATACGCGAGGGGTGCTCCCTGAGGTAATATAAGTGTGCTATAATAAAGCCCTCACAAATAAATCTATACCCTACTCCAAGGTAGTACGTGAAACCAAATAATAAATAGTTAATAGGTGTAACATTGCTATATATAGTGAACGTAAGTATCGCGAACCGCCGTGGTACCGGTATAGTAGAGAAGCTCAAGAGGTAAAGTGAGTATAAATCCACAAGTGAGTAGTGCGGCTAGAGAATAGTATGGATAACCATAATAATATAGTATAAAATAGTACCGGATAAATGAACATGTGTATAGTCAATAGGGCAACTACCGGGTCAAATAGCCCTAAGCAATGGGATAGTATATATGGTAGGGAAATAAATTATGAAAGGAGTAGTAATAGGGAGGTGGTAATAGCATGTGAATAAGGGTAGGATACCGTAAATAGTATGAAGGATAAAGTATAGCTATACGCACATATATAGCCCTAGGTAAGCTATATATGAGTACCTATCCAGAAACCTAACTCAACTGTATATATGTGAGTATGTATATTATATAGAAAGAAAAAGAAAAGGGAATAAATATATATATATATATATATATATATATATATAATATATAAGGAATAGAAGATAATAGCCAAAAAGAAAGACTTACTCATAATAAATTATGCCAGCATACCGTATGGGGTAGGCATAAGAATAATAAAAACTATAAATTAATAAATAATATATATATAGATAAATATTTAAATATTTATAGTATATATATATTTAAATATATATAATATATATATTAATAGATATATATATATATAATATATATAGTATATATATATATTAATAATATATAATAGAATATATATATATATATAGATATATATATAATAGGATGGATATAATTAAGATAATAATATATTAATACAAATATTGTGTAATATAATAATAAGTAATATAAATATATAATAAGAGAAAGAATTATATATTTTAAGAAATTTTATATATATATATTTAAAATAAATAAATATACTACTACTACTATATGAACATAATATATTAATATAAAAAAGTAGTAGTAATATAAAAATTATAAAATAGTAATATTATATATATATATACTAATATATATATATATAATATAGAATATATTATATATATAGGTTATATATGATATAATTATATATATAGTATATTATAATAAGACATAAATGACCCCCTAAGGACTCAATTTGAGAGAAACTAATAAAAATTAAAAAAAAAATCATTTCACTTAAAGTACAATATGTTTCCATAACTTTCAATATTAATGAAAGTTTATATATTTCTTAATTTGCTTTGATTCATTATAATATTTTATTGTTATATTAGAGATAAATATATGATTTAAGAGACTTAAGCCATCTCAAAATTATTTGCGGTAACTCCCTAAATATTTCTGGGAGTTGTGAACGGCCTGTATCTAGTGATATAATCAAATATATATATTTATATACTATAATATATAATATATATGATAGGTATAATATATATATAGGTATTATTATGTAATATATATATATATATATATATATAATAAATATTATATCATATAAATACTATATAATATTTATATATTCTATATATATATATTATACAATATAAATGGTGATATATATTTATATATATATAATAATATATATATGAGGAATAAAATATATTAAATAAATAATAATATATTTATATATAAAATATATAATAGATAAATATAAGCTTATATTTGTTTCAATGTAATAATATATATATATAAGTATATATATATGATAATATTTAAATATATTGTATTAAAATAGTATAATAAAATTGTTTATATAAATATGTATATTATATATATATATATATTATACCCGTATGAAGTCCCGCACTTATCCTTATTAGGAATATATTATATAAAGATTATGAGATTATAGGTATATGAAATAACCTAAATAAATTATATAATATATAATTAATACGCAATGCCTACAATCTTCGACACAAACATAACATCTTCAAAAACAATTTCGATACAAATTGAAATAAATAAATTTAGTTTTATATCAAATTTGTATAGGACACTCTGCCTAGATCTCCTTCATTGGTCCTCCTCTGGGTAGGTCTTGATTTTTTTAATGCGAATGAGCAGAAAAAAAGCCGTTCCAACGCTAACTTACGTTGGGGAGGTAGAGGCCAGTAACCATAATTGCCAGCTTCTTGTTACAATGTTTGGTTACTTTTCGATGATCTCTTCTAATTTAAAAATCATAATATTCAATGAATATAAATTATCAAATTTTTTCTATATACCTCTGTTCATTGCAGCAAAGGAAATTTTGTTTAAAGATATAACCGAAGCGTATTGTGTACAAGGATGAGGAGGGACCTTGACTTTTCCTTGAACCAGTCGACGTCTTTCGACTAAGCTCGGGTTCAATAATCTAGAAAGCCTTTTCACTAAGCTGTTGTAATAGAATGTAAACATATAGAGTCCTGGCTAAGAATAAAATGTGTTTTCATAAACGTGATGCACTCTTTGATTCAAGTTTTTTGACGCCCCACATGTAACGTTTTCTTCTTGAACTTCTTCCAACTCTTTAATACAAATGGCCACGTTGCAAAGAGCAGATTTAGCTTTTTGTATGTTGTGGTATCTCATATTCAGCTAAAACTTTCCCTGAAATAAATGCGTTAGGAGTACGAACTAAAATAAAATCAGCAACTAGGTGGTAAACCTAATCAAATGACTTGTAACAATGATGTAGGAGCGAGAAATTTATCTTCAAGTAACCATGGAATTTCTTTCGATTTACTTCAGAACTTTAGTGAGAATATAATAGTTATAAGGTCCTGACACGGGAATTGTTGAATTTATTTAAGAGTAGTAAATCCAAAGTTGAATAACGAGTAACGGTGGCCGCGTTAAAAAGTCGGAAAACTTCTACAGTTTGAATTGCATTTTTGCTGCGGAATAGAGTCGCATATCAAAAAGTTTTGAACTTTTAAGATAGTTCCGATTGATAGAGTCGAAACTCACAAGAGTCCACTTATTACCGATTTAACTACATCATCACCTTTCGCAACCCAGGTTCAAAATTTTCTCCCCCAACGCTCATACTTAACTTGAAAGTTACCGATTCCATACGCCGCGACATCCGAGAACTCAAACGAACCCTGAATATGTATGAGCGTCCGACATCCGACTATCTTCCTCACACCTCAAATTCAAAAGTTACCGACTCGCGAGCTCCACTACTCTTCAAAATTATTACCGACTTTCCCCGACTCAATGTGTTTAAGGACATATTACCTATGATGGACTTGGTAAAATTTTCATCAAAGCTCTAGAACAGCTACATAAAAAAATATCTCATAGTGAAGTTTTAAAGCTTTTTCAAATAATAATTTCTATATTAAAATAAATATCCCTTAGAATAAAATGCGAATTCTTCAAGTATCTCTCAACTATTTGGATATCATATATTCTATCGTGCAGATGGAAGTTTCTCCTCCTGTCAGAAAAAGATCAGTTATCCATGTACCCTCTCCCTGCTTGAGGCCTAACCAAGCCCTCTTAGAAGATTTTGCGGAGTATTATGAGGGATACTATAATCGTTTAATCCTTTGTGTCTGTATAATAACAAATATATGTCTGTTCCTTTATCAAGAAAGAAGCAAACACACCATGTTCCATAAAGGTCTAAGTCTGTTAGTTGGACTACATAATAAGAAGTCTTTATTGTAATCAAGAATCAACTTCAAAATGCCACAACTCTTCCATTTTCTCTTCTTAATATAACCAATCTTCAACTTGTAACGGATAGCAGTCAGATATCTATAGGAGTAGCCCTCCATTAGATGGTTGGTGAACAGCAGTATCAATAGATTCAAGAATCAACTTCAAAATATAATATATATATATATATATATATATAATATAATATATATATATATATATATATATAATATAATATATATATATATATATATATATAATATAATATATATATATATATATATATATAATATAATATATATATATATATATATATATATATATATATATAGTATATATATGAGAAGAAATGAAATAAAATTGTTAACAGGGGCCAGTACCAGACCAGGGATTTCTACAGCAAAAAGCTATCAGAACAAAAACGTAAATACTCAGCTTTTCGCCATCGTAAACACTTCTAGCAGCCTACTATTCTGTTCTTCATTTCAAGCATATTTTGGAAGGAAGAAATGTCATCTTGTAGCAGGAATTTTTTTTTTTTTTTACTTAGAAAATAAACTAAACACCATCACTCACCGGGCAAGCCCTAATTTCAACACGTAGGAGGCATGTCAATATTGACGATTCTGTACCCTCATTAACGTCAGAGCGTATTCCCAGGACCCGGCGAGCCAAAGCCCATTCCTTACCAGTTGACGAACCTTGGTTAAACCCCTCGCTTGATTCCCGCGAGGCCTAAAACTTTGGCAGAGTGCCCACTATCTAACACTGAGCGATCGGGCGCTTTTTAGTTATGAAATAAGTATGAATTAACCAAGCAATCGTACGTTATCCAATGACAAAGGAAGAAATATTGCTAGTTAAATTAATTCAGTGAAATATTTACAATATTTAAAATAAATATACATTACTACTATTTCTTTTGCATGCTTGTAGACCATTATTAATTAAAATTGGCGAAGAGCGAGCGTATATAATTCTCACTATTACATCACCAGTAATTAACATAAATATGGGGTAAGTGGAGTGGGGGTGACAAGTATGTATTAATTATGCATGCCACTTATGCACTAGTTTTAAAATTAGATATTGTATATTCATATTCTAAAGTCAATGTAGTGGATGTCACTATATATTAATATATATGTTAAAATTCAACCAACAATAATTAAAAATTATATGTTATTAAACATGGTGGGTATACTGTAGTCATTATGGTATCAATTATCACCCACAATGCACTGATTATTACTATTAGTATGTTTGTTGAATATTTTTCATAGTTCCCTATTAAAAATTATTTACCACTATTTCATAATATTAATAAAATTATTCAATTGTAAACATATATTTAATTTATTATAATTTAAATTATTCTAATTACAATTTAATCGACCACAATCTACTATGTTTAATTAGTTATAAACTATATTCAGTTTGTTTTAAAACGAATTCATTATATATCACATTACAACAGTGTCGCTATAGATAAAAAGAGTTATAGGTAAATTAACTGAGACAGGTACCGCATATTTGGAAAATCCGAGCAGACTTTTTCCAGTCTGTCCACAACAAATTTCTACAGTTACATGTG
>JABUQX010066542.1:22500-50000 GCA_015478945.1 Trachelipus rathkii | reverse complement strand
CTGAGTAGGGAACATTTGTGTGGCAACAACATTAACTTGGCTCTATCTCTTCTTTGCCCGAACAAGATTAAATATTGTGGATTTAAAGACGCATCTCTCATATACTTATTCTGATGAAAATATTCTGAGTTATAAAAAATACAGTAACATTTAAATGATGAGAGTAAACTGTGAAAGTTTCAGCTATATCCGCGTTCAATTTATGCATCAAATCGTCAAGGATTATAATTTTATGACCTGGTAAACATTGAAGAGATTTTATGTCATATAAACCTTCATGAAATTGAATTACATCTTTGTAATCATTAAATTTTTATTGATAAACACTGTAACACCATATGATTTTAACAGGCTTTTGTTCAAAAATCTTATCCTCTTGTAAAATATTTAATAACAGAAAGGTTTTCCCGCATCCTTTTGGACCAGACACAAGACACGTAGCAGGAGTACGGAACATAAATTTACCAACATTCATCCTAGGCAGTCCCCCAAACACGAATGAAAAATGAAATGTCAATAATATATTATAATATATATATATATATATATATAATATATATATATATATATTTATATATATATATATATAATATATTTATATAATATATTTTATATATATATATATATATACATTATATATATATAATTATATATATATATATAAATATATAATAATATATATAGTATATTATATATATATATATTATATATAATATATATATATATATATTATATTTATATTAGTGTCATCTGTAATGAATGTTCATATGGCGTCACGATTTTCATGGATAAAGAATGCGGTTTAAAGAAGATTGTTAGTTGTGTAACAACCTTCTTCACGTGAACAGTGTTTGTAATACAATCGACGGTGTAACTAAAGGGCTTATAGCTTTTATTCAAAGAGGTTGGTTTATTTTAAAAACATGGTATACATGTATTTATACATCAGATTTTTCTTCACGGTATCCGTATACACAGCGTGATCCTGATAAAAAGCGTATTGCTTGTGTATCTGATAACGTACATGGTCATAGGATACGGGCATCGGCCTCTGTGAAAGAAGGACATGAGACTACATACTTCGATATAACATTAAAGTATAATAATATGATTCCTATACTGGATGGCCATATAGAGCAAAGTACGGAAGCAGCCGACACGCTTAAAACATTTATCGTTAATGTGACACGATTTAAAATGAAAATTCCTGTCCCCATACATCTAAAAATTTCAGCTAAGATATGTACTTTAGCTGAACAGGATCTTGACGAACGAGCAAAGAAGCGTTTGATCAACTATATAATAACAACTATAAGAAATGAGATATCAGGAGCATAAGTTACGTTTCCCAATAGTGTTAAGACCTTGTTTTCCTGAACAACCTATCAGTTCTAATTTATGCGGTGTATACTGTATTTATTTCATCATATGTTTTTTAAATAATGTTTCTTTTAATAAACTTGTAAATATATTTGATGTTAAAAATTTATATGTCAACGATTATGTAGTTTGCACTTGTTATAAATGCTTTAAAATAAAAAAAAAAACTTGTTTTTTTCCAACTTTATCCAAAGAACTTATTTATACTAAAGATAAAGAGACCCTAAATATGACTTGAATCAATAGATCAATAGATCAGTATATCAATAGATCATGGATGGGCTGGAGAGGTGGTGGGGAGGGTGGTTTGATTTACTGATTTACTGCTTTAGGGTCTGTAAAACATGCATTTTTTATGCTATAAACATAAAAAAGAATAAAAATTTTGATAAAAATTAAAAGAAAATATGAAAGTTCACGCACAAAGCTAAAATATATATATATATATATATATATATATATATATATATATATATATATATATATATATAATATATATATATATATATATATATATATATATTATTAAAAGAAAATAAAGTATGAAAACAGAACACGATATAATTCATTTGCGCGCTCGCAACGGTTTCGCCCCGGATCGTGCCTGCGGGCGCGCGCGCCGAATTCGCGCCGGGATGGACCTGCTATGTTTTTTGATTGTGCTGGGGTTTTTTTGTATGTCATTTGTTGTGATTTTCCTTTTGATGTTTTTTGTACTCGAACGCTGCCCCGGATCGTGCCTCCTGCGGGCGCGCGCGCCGAATTCGCGCCGGGATGGACCTGCAGACAGGACCCTACTTGTCAGGGGGGAGGGGGTCCCCAAACACCCTTTAAGGCTCTGTAACCATCATATTCGAGATCTACGGGCTCGATAACATATATAAGCAGGGGCGTCGGAGTCGGAGTCGTGGAGGTCGTGCAATTTTCCCTGCAAGTCGAGTCGAGTCGAAAAACTCTGTGCAGTGAGTCGGAGTCCGGAGTCGGAGTCGAAGATTCCTGTGTAAAGTGGAGTCGAGTCGGAGTCGGAGTCGAAAATTTAGAGAACTATTATTATTATTTTTATTATTATTATTATTATTATTATTATTATATTATTATTATTATTATTATTATTATTATTATTATTATTTTTTTATTATTATTATTATTATTATTATTATTATTATTATTATTATTATTATTATTATTATTATTATTATTATTATTATTATAAAAGTTTTTTATTTTATTTCCAACGTTCTAAATATTTATTTTTGTACATAATTTAATTTCCTTAAAATAATCTTTGAAAATAATATACAGGAGAGAAGAAGATATATTTACATAGATTTCCAGACGGGTTTCGTCTCTATACTTGAGGACATCTTCAGAGGATTTATTTCTTTTAAGTCTTATTCTTTAAAATTAATTATATAATAAGTAAAAAATGATGATTTTGAGTCTGACTGATAAATACAATAAACTTTATGTTAATGTTCTTGTTTGCGTGTTTGATGACAAGACCTCCGCAATTTTAAGTTTCTGGACATCACACGATCCGTATAATATTGTGAAGTGTTAGAAAATATTACTAATAGTTGATTGACCATTGTGCCGTATTGAAAATGTTCAAAGATTTTGCTGACTGTAGAGATGTAGATATGCCCTGTCCGACCAATCTATTCTTCGTGTACCAATATATGTCGACGTACGGTCTAACTCAGGGCAGTTAAATTCATACACAAACGGGATGGTTGTCGGGCAAAGCATCTCTTGTGCTAAAGGAAAGATGACAGTTGTTTGGACTTATGTTATAGTTCTGAGTTTAATTTTTGAGGTGTCTTTAGTTTGAGGTGAGAATTCAAAATTTTACGAAGGCACTTCTCTTCTTTATTGGACAAATAGCATTGGAAGTTTGAAGAAGAAATTTATCGAATTTTTTCTGATTATTTTACTTTATTATATAATTTTGAAGTGAAATTAAATAAATTTTCAACTGAATATTGTGGATGATCCCAGTTAATTAAATTTTACTTAAAGCGGCAAATTTCTTCATCAAAAGTTATCCAAGTTGAACATACGTTGTATGCTCTGTAAACTAAAAGTTTTACGATAGTCTCTGTAAATAGTCGGTGAATAGGATCCATAGCTCATATAAGACCATTATCAGTGGGTTTGACATGTATGCCTGTAGATAATTAGCCGTCAGAATTAACATTGATTTTGATTGTCTAAAAAACAGATAGCATTATTAACCTAAGTTCCCTATGTGAATTTTAAGCATGACAAATCTTGAATTATATTGATGAACTGATGTATATGATCTATGTTCCTAAAAATAGTGAGGGTGTCGTCGACATTCCTTATGTAAAATGCGGGGTTAAAGTTGTTTGTTTCACGAAGGATTTTTTTTTCCAGATTGGACATATAGAAGTCAGCAATGTAGGTCCAACTGGTGAGCCCATCGGCACTCCATCAGCTTGTAGATAGTTGTTTTTCTTTAAATTTAAACGGTGTATTGAGTACAAACAAATTAAAAAATGTCTCATATGTGTTCTGATATATCTGGTGGGGTAGGTTATTTGAATGATACACTTCGTTAATTATTAGCCAATCGTATCAAGAACCGGTACATTCTTTATGAACAAAGATTCTGCATCAAGTGAGGCAAATATATTAGTAGCTTCAAGTTTTAAGTTTGATAATTTACATAATGTTTCATTATTTGATTTAACTATGAAAGAGGTATTAAGATTTGTTCGGAAAAGAATTAAGATATTGGGCAATTTCGTGTGTAACCGTTCCGCACATAGATATTACAGGTCTCATAGGTGAATTTTCTGAGTTTTTGTGTATTTTAGGCAAAATATATATATTATATTATAATATATATATATATATATATATATATATATATATATATATATATATATATATATATATATATTTATATAAATATTATATATCCAAATTATAAAATCCAGTTCTTTTAATTTTGTCAGAAATTCTTTTGTTTTTTATTTCATAGCGATTCTGTTAATGCTATTATTATTATTATTAATTATTATTATTATTATTATTATTATTATTATTATTATTTATTATTATAATTATTTATTATTATTGAACTGAAAGTATTAACTGTTAATTTTACTAATGGCTGTTTTATAATAAAAATAAATAATTTGCATTTAATTAGTTATACATTTGTTTCCGAAACTGAAATATGTTTGTTTGTCATGTGTTCGCCTGCATCTTTGTCTTTACGGTACTTACCGTTAATGCATTATTGAGAGATTATTAGATTCATTAGGAAAAAGTGGTACACTTTTTTTATTCTGAAAAGCAAGCGAAAAAAAAAGTTTTTTTTTTGAAAAACAAAAAAAAGGGTTTTTACTGTTACTCTGTAACACTAATCTGAGTCAGCAGTCGAAATTTGAATTTGACGGCGTGGAGTCGGAGTCGCGAGTCGAAAATTTTTTGTTTAAGTGGGAGTCGGAGTCGAAATTTTTGTTTAAGTGGAGTCGGAGTCGGGAGTCGGAGTCTCGAAAATCCAAATTTGAATTTAAGGAGTCGGAGTCGGAGTCGAAAAATTTATTTTACGACTCCGCAGCCCTGTATATAAGGACACCAACATTGTATTATTATACGAATGTTTACTAACCCCGCACCGGAACGGAGCTAGCACCGGTTGCCGTTGCAACTCCGACTTCCTCTGACTCAGTACTCCTTTTCCTTCTTCTATGTACTCTCCAAATTTCATCCTTCCTATTCTATACAGTCTGTGCTATTCTTCGAAGGACCTCCTCTGGGGGGGGGGTTCCAGACATCCTTTACGAAATTGAACCCTAATATTCGAGATCTACGGGGTTGATAACATTATATTTTAACAACCAATATTGTATTATTATACAATATTTACTAACTCGGCACCGCACCGGCTCCAGTTGGCTCCGACTCGGACTCCTTACTCCTTCCTCCTCTATGCAATCTCCAAATTTCATTCTTCTACGGGCATTTCCTATTTATAAGGGCCGGCACCCCCATCCGAGGTTACGTCATCCCCTAACGGCGGCCAAATGGTTTTAGGAGGGTACGAAACCAAAACCCGGGTATATATATTTATATATATTATAATATATATATATATTATATATATATATATATATATATATATATATATATATATATATATAGTATATTATATATATATATATATTATATATATGCAGAAAAAAAGTTCGATGAACAATTAATTAAGATACTGATGAGAAAGATACGAAATTGAAAGTAATTAAAAATTTAAAAATAAAGTAATCATAAACGTTCATTTGCATGAAGAAAGAAAACGGGATTTTAGTGCTAATACGTAAAAGAATTCAAGGTAGGGTAAAAAATAAGGTTTCTGCGTTAAGATAATTTCCATATTGTTTTTTTTTCTATATAGCATTCTGTGTATACATGACTGAAAATGTATAGTAACCTGAACTTAGAGGGCAGAAATCCGCAACCTAACCTATATGATCGACGATGCAGTAAAACTCAACCTAACCCATATGGATTCAACGATTAGTAAATTTCAGCCTAAACTTACATGATATACTCTGCATAACAGTTTTTCTCTTGTTTCGGATAAGATTTTTTGCACTACAGAAAATATTCCGAGACGTCGCTCTTCTCTCAGGCGTTGTAAAATGTACGATTGCGGGAAAAAAAAGTACGATTATAATTAATAATTTATTTTTTTTGTAATTTTAAATTTTCTTTTTATTTTCATTTCAGCACTCAAAAATTTATTGTTAGTATCATATAATAACAATATATGAAAAAACAAAAAAAAAAGTGTTAAAAAAAACGCATATTTATCTGCACCATGAAACTATAAGGATATATATATATATATATATATATATATATATATAGAATATATATATTTATATATATATATATATATATATATATATATATATATATATATATATATATATATTATATATATATATATATATATAATTTATATATAATATTTATTTGGTGTATATATATATTATATATAATATTATTATATATATAATATATATATATATATATATATAATATATAATATATATATATATATATTATATATATTATATATATATATATATAATATATATATATATATATATATTGAGTAGTATCAATAATTAGGCCAAAAAAGAGCTAATCGAATTTTCTTCAAAAAAAATTTATTATTTGAATTACTAATGTGACCAATTTCCTGTAGTTAAAAATAATTGACACACACACACACACACACACACAACACACACACACAAACTATATATATATGAAATAAAATTATAAAATATATATATATATATAAATTACAAATAAACAAAAATTATATAAATAACTATATATTATATATATATATTATAATATATATATATGTATGTAGGTGTGTGTGCAAGTACGCTACATGTTGGGAATATATATAATATATATATATATATATATATATATATTAATTTTTCTATCAGTATATGTATATTTTTATGCTATATATATATATATATATATATAAATATATATTAATTTTCCTTCAGTTATGGTATTTTTTGCTCGATTAAGGCCCGTATTTATGAATCAACTTTGAAAAACGTCTCGACTTTCCGTAATGGTAGCCTCAAATAAGTATTTCTCCACTGCATAAGAATCTTAAAAAAAATTGCTATTTATAAACCACCCTTTCCTTTATTCGGGAGCTACTTATCGAAGACAGCTTTCAAGGAAAAACGTCATCATATTTCATGACGTCAGAGACCAATAACCAATGAAACACAAAGTAAATGAAACTAGAACAAAATAAAAGTATATTATATATTAATTTTTCGTATGTAAATTTAAAGAAATATTAAAAAAAAAAATTAATGAAATAATCTAAACGCGTTTAAAAATACTATGAGTATTGAAGATATGTTGCTTTACATTTATTAGTTCCAGTTGCTTTGATCGGCATAGCCGTAGGCTGAACGTAGCCTAGCTACGAAATTATGATAAATTATAAAAATATCATCTGCTGCTTACACTAAAGTTAGAACCCGGTCGCAAGTTGCACGCTGCCTATTTCTCTGGTGTGAGCCTATTTATGTGGTTTTGGTGTATTTTCTTACACGAAAGTATATATTTGACAAAATAATTTACAAAATAAATGCCAACAAATGAAATAAATTAGATAATAATAGCGACAAATTGTACAATAAAAAAAACAAGATGGCTGCCGCTCGGAAAACAAAATCTTAACAGAGTTCAAGGTTGGTTCACAGCTACCTTGACTAAGGGAAAAATTTCGCCAAGTATTTTGCGACGTCAAGGGTTCCTTAAATAAAAAATTTCTCAAGGATCGTTTATAAATTCGAATTTCCGTTAAGGGAGGAATCTGAAGGGTTCCTTGGCGAAAGGTAGAGAAAAGGGCCGTTTATAAATCCGGGCCTAAATTTTCTTCAGCAGTTCTGGAGATGATTTGATTAGATTGTAGAATGCCATACATGTCTAATCAAAATTTATTTTGGTAGTAAGAATTCCTTTCAGAGCTTGAGGTTGGGGTTTTTTCTGCAGTCCGGAGCTTTTTTACATGAGAAACGTCAAAGCTTCTGCTGAGTATGTTCTAGGAACTTATTATTTAACTGTTGGAAACAAATGTTGATGAGAAATATTACGATTCTTAAGGAAAGTAAATACTTCCACCCACCGTTTATCTGTTACTAGATTCGAAGCACTCCATTCGTCTACTTTCTTGCCTATGTATTTGGTCGAACACTTAAATTCGTCAAACAAATCTGAATCATTCTTGCGGTCAAAAACCTCCTTTTCTGACGCAAAATCCATTGTTTTTTTTCAATTGGACAATAATAATAATAGTAGTGATGGGCCAGTTTGGGAGTGGTCTGGTATTTTCTCAAAAGGAATAGAGATATTTGTTTCAAACTTGGAATATGTTCTATTGTATTGTTAAAACTCAATAACACGCGAAATTTCAAGTCGCTAGGATGTATATATGGGGTACCTCCCCCAGAGAGCGTAGCTCAAAATATCGCTTACGCCCTTGTTGCGGCTTCCGAGCGAGCGAAGATTAGGCTAAAGATGAGTTATCTTTGAGCATGATCACGTAATCTCGTCGTAGACGATATTACGTACCCCTGCGTCCCCCCGTAAGGGGGGACTCTGCCCCCTAAAATTAAATGATCGTAGAAGTCTGAAAATTTGGATACGAAGAATCGATTCCCGAAGGAATCGATTCTGAGTACGAAAACGATTCTGTAAGGATCGTTTTTTTACGCAACTCCGACTCCGGCTCCGGCTCAGTCTATGGTTCTGATATATATCTATAGAGGTTAGAGTTATCGTATTGGGTTAAAATTTAGAGGAGGGTTAGATGGTGACGTATCTCTCGTATATGAGATACGTACCCCTGCACCCCCCCCCCAGGTAAGAGGGGACCGTAGCCCCCCTAAAAATTAAATTGCTCGTACAAGCTGAAATTTGGATAGTGTATAGAAGAAAGAGAAAGGAGTCTGAATCTATAGAGTTTGGGTTACCTCTGCGTCCCCCCTGTAAGGGGGATGCCGCCCCCTAAAAAAATTAATTGATCGTAGAAGCGTTGAAATGTGGTAGTGTATAAAAAGAAGGAGTCTGAATCTTATAGAGTTTGGGGTTAGCATTCGGCTCCTGTGCCGGTGCTGAGTAGTAAATATTTGTATTAATAATACATATAGTGTTAAAATATAGGTTATATTAAGGATGTAGATCTCGGACTATGGGTGTTTGAGCTCCCTTATGACGAAGTGGGTTGTGTGCAGCCATGCCCCGGGTACGCGTGTGCGCGCCCGCAGGTTGCTTGCCCGCCGGCTTTGTCCGACGCACCTGCATGTTGCAATCCGCACAGAACGCAAACATGTTCTGTTTTCTTTTTAAGTAAATTTTATTAATTTTTTTTGTTATGATTTTTTTTTTTTTTACTAAATATTTTTATGCTTTTCATGTTTATAACGTAAAAATTTGCGATTTTACATACCCTATATCAGTAAATCAAACCACCATTCTGCTCCCCTTCTGTCCATCCATGATCTATTGATTCAAGTCATATTTTTATTAAAATTGTTGTTTTACACACCCTAAATCAGTAAATCAGTAAATCAAACTGCCCTCCCCTACTCCCCTCCTACCCATCTATTGATCTATTGATTCAAGTCATATTTTTCTTTAGTATAAATAATTTCTTTGGTTAAAAATAGGAAAAGAAAACAGGTTTTTTATTTTAAAGCCTTTATAACATAAGTGCATACTACATAATCGTTAACATATAAATTTTTAGCATCAAATATATTTACAAGTTTATTAAAAGAAACATTATTTAAAAAACATATAATGAAATAAATACAGTATACACCAAATAAATTAGACATGATAGACTGTACAGGAAAACATAAGGTCTTAACATATTGAACATTATTATATTTTAAAAAAGATGTTACATAATGATTACTAAACATAAAATCTAAATGCAGAGAGTCAAGGAAATATACAACATTATTTTTATTCTTATACACGGCTATCCAATGTCATTGCTCGAAACATCCCTAGGAGAAGTGTTGAAGATAAGACCTGAGTCGGTATCCAATTTCACAGAACCGAGTTCATTACAGGCGAATACACCTAAAAATCTTCTTTCGTTTCCGAAGGCGTTTAATTATTTCTCTTCATTCATCATTAATAATTCAAGATTATTATTTCGTACTCTGTCAATCTCGATGATTTGAGGATGTTCCAGATACACCAAAACTGAGATTGAAGATGTCAAGCTTTGTCCAAATTTGAGACTCAAGCCTAGTGTTCCTTTTCTTAGGATAATGAGATGAAAAGCATTACAAGCTGAAAGATCAGCAGTGAGATCGTAGGCATATAAATTACTGTTTTCGGCATAAGTCTTGATATCAACACCTGTACCGTTATCGCTGCAAGATACAGTATTGGCAAATAAATCGTAAAAAGGACGCGAATATTGAGAATGTGAGTCTTCAATATATTCATCTCATAATCACGACCGTATGGTTGCCCATTCACATTGTAAACTTGATACCTCTAAGACAGAAATGGGTAAATTTAAAGGCAGACTTTCCATAGTTTCCAGATTAAGCATCGTGTTCTACAATTCCTATTATTACCTTCTGAGGTAAGCTACCATTGACGATGTTAGGTATATTAATACTCGATAAGCCTTGGGTAAAGTTAAAAATTTTAGTCTCAGATTCTCTTGATTGGATATTTTGCTTTGTATCGGTCAAAAGAGATCTCTATTTCCATATGTTTTAAGGGGCGATTAATTTCATTTACGTATATAAGATAAGCTCCAGTAATCTTAAAGATTAGGCTTGGTGCCGTAGTTGTTCTAAAAGAGCGCTTTGTAACATTAAGAAGCAAATTCAGGTTGTAGATCTAGTTAAGCCTGAATGCGGGTGCTCCACTGATGGTAGAATAAGTCTTTCTTGAGAGAGGAATATATCCCCGTTTACACGTCCATAATATTCATACGTGTTATTTTTAGACTTAGCAGAGTAGGTTCTATGTTTCTCTGCATCTTTTAAATTGTAATATCCACATGATTGCAGATGAGACTCCTTCGCATCTTGAGAATAATTTAGTAAAGTATTCAAAGTTATAACTTTCGATAAGGGTTAAACTTGCAGCTGATGCTTCCTAGAGATGTTTCATTTAAAAACACCTCAAGTTGATTAAAACACGTATACAGGAAATTTGTCTCGGTGGATACTATGTGATCGGATCCTGTGAGATCTGAACCATCTTCGTTTACTAACTTAGTCTTCAGATATAAAAACACATTCGAAGGGTCAAGATATTGGTCAAAAGTGCCAGGGATATTGAATTCGAGAGGTACATCTGTATTTGTGATTGCGTGAACGGGATTAATACTAATAAAATTGGATTCACTCACACTTATCTGTGTAGGGTTCACTGAGAAGAGATCCAATTCACTCTTACAACAGTCTGGGCTGGAGGGATGGAGGTACAATCGCCGGACGTATAATGAGGAGAGATTTGTTTAAACATTCTTTATATACGAAATAGTTACAGGTTGTCACTGTTTATGTAAAAAAGTCACCATTATTCGTTATTAAAGCGTCAAACATCAATACACTTTTTCTTTAGTGGTCCTTTCCTATTCCTCTTTATAGGTTTTTTACGACGACCTACACCTTGCCCAGTCATCTTACGTCGTATTTTTCGTTTAACATCTAACATTTCATCAGAAGCATCGGCTAGTCGACATTTTACAGCTGTTCGAGGGTCGATACCTCCCATAATATCCTGGAAAGTATCTATACCTGTCCTAGCTGCTTTTTTAGCAAGGTATTTACCTCCTGATTTAAACAAAGGGATAGCACGACTGAACAACGAAGCAAAAAATCCACCAAAACCATATCCCCTCTGCATTCTTGAGCCCCTGAAGACTCGTTCTCTTTCCATTATTATTATTTTAACGGAGCTTCCTTCTTACACACTGCTGTCCCAATCGTGGAATGGGTATGGATACCTTCCACGTCCTTATATAAATACGAATCGAATCAGTGGATCTGGCTCAACGGGTAAGTAGGAACATTAAGAGGAAAGCTTTATAAACTCTTTTTACCTTTAGGAAAATTGAACTACTCTTAAACCAAAGAGGCTATTCCCTACATACTGATGGTCTTTAATATCTGTATAAACATAGCGCATTACCAGGATCTTGAAAATCTTAGAAGGCATTGCATACAAAATGTAATGAACTCTCGGTGTCATTTTTTGAGACATACTCTTCCATCGTTGGTATATAACGTATTAGATCCTTTAAAGATGGTTTGATATCGTTATTTCTCAATATTGAGTCTGTATGTGAGTAATTACATTTACGAAACCAGGCTGAAGAATGGAAAATAAAATAAACTTCTATCTCAGGTTCACAGAGTTGAGATTTTAAGGTGTATTAACACATTTATCTTCGTTAAAAACGGTTTTATTAACAAAAACACTAAATCTTTAATAACACGCTTGTTCAAATTTTTTGGTTTAAGGCCAATGAACACATCAGTAACGATTTGTAAAGACCTCGACTTATGAAATATATTTTTCATAGAAATATTCTTTTTCATCATGTTCGATAATGTCAGTATTAGCTTTAATTTTTAATACATTTTTAACATATTCAACGCTTCTGAATATTATAAAGGCCGAGGGGGACTCTAATATATTCTCAACAGATGCGTCAAGAATTATTTCACTTAATCCTGCTTCGTACATTTCACGATCAAAAGTTATAGGGTTCAATAATTGAGTTGTATAGTCTGATATTTTATTAGCAGGATGTAGATCCATAGAGGCCGATGAGGGCAGCGTTAGATAGAAATGATCTTCGGAGGTCATGATTACAATTTCTCAATTTCATATACAACTATTTACGAGCTAGACTCTTTACACTATCGGAGCTTCTTCCGTATATGCACTTTACACACAGCCGTACCATGTGTGAATGGGTAAGGGTTCCCTTCGACATCTCTTATATACACTCTTACGGTTCTAAATTGAGCATTATTCAGAGGTATATAGTGTACACTAGGAAAACTTATAACTCTGCCATCTTTAGGAAAATGTATCACTCTTAGTAACTGAGCCTTAGTGTTTCCTACATACTGGGGCTCTACAATATCGCTGTAAACAAATGCTACACCAGAATCGTATAACATCTTTAAAGGATCACATACAAAATGTAATGAATCATCGGTGTTGCTTTTTGCTACAAGGCTTGTTGTAAAATTACTCTTCCATAGTAGGGAAAAATGTATTAATTCATTAGAGGCGCTTTGATATCGTTAATTCTCAATATTGTATCATCCCGTAAGTAGCTACATCATTTACGAAACCAGTCTGAAGTGTGGAAAATAAATGAAACTTTTATCTTTCAAGTTTACTAGAGCTTGAGACTTTTAGGTGATTAACACATTGTCCTCATTGAATGTTCTATTAACTAGAAATACTAAATCTTTACATATACGACTTGATTTAAATTGCTTGTTCAAATCTACGAACACATCGGTAAGAGATTTATAGAGACCTCTGTTTATTAAATATCTTTCAAAGAAATATTCTCTATCGGCTCTCTCGATAACACTCATATCTGTGTTAATTTTTAATACGTTTTTAACATTCTCAACACTTCTAAATATTACAAATGCCGTGAGTGATTCAGGCATATTCTCTACACGCACATCCAGTATCATTTCACATAACCCAACTTCGTACATTTCTCGTTCGAGTTTTATGGGACTCAATAACTCTGTTAGTAAAGTCTGATATTTTATTTCCCGGATATAAGTCCATAGAGCCGAAAATGGCACGTTGATCGATATCACCTCCACCCTCCATCTTCCTACCTCAATTGCATTCGTTTCTTAAATTTTTTTTTTATTTCGTTTTTAAGGGCCATTTTAATAACTGTTAAACTTCAATGGGTAACCTATCCATTTGACAAGATACTGGTTTATTTTTACCTTTCCCTTTAGATCCCGATCAATTGCTGATATTGTATTCCTCCCAAATTCCTTAGGGTCAAATCGTTATTTTCTGGATTTCTTGTTTATAGAATCCTCCTTTATTTTTTCACCATCTAAATCCTCAAGATAGTATAATTTCAACCTGTCTCTAGGGAATTCTCTGATGGTATCTATTTTAAAAACTTCTCTCGACCATCCAGCTTCATACCCTTTTCTGAAATTTTCATCAGTCCTGGATACTCTCACATAATCTCCTACTTAACACCCGTGTCATCTTTTATTTTTCCCATTGAGTTAATAGGTACAGCAGGTTTTGTCTTCACCATCTCTATAAGGGTATTCTTAAGTATTCTATGATAAGACCGATTATAGGAGTAAGCCAGGTCTTGTTGTATATCGAAATATTTAAATGTATTCCATCTTTGTGAAATACCTATGCATTCTTTCTTTTATAGTTCTTTTTACTCTTTCAACTATTGCGGCTTTATTAACTGAAAATGTGTTGTAATACCCTATGTCATATACAGTAACTATTTCTTGAAACTCTTTGCCTAAAAAATCTGTACCCTTTTCAGTCCACATCATTTGAGGATATCTACCATCTTCATTTATAATTTCTTTGACTGCTGTAGCAACAGTCTTTGATTTTTTATCTTTTAAAACCCTTAACCATAAGTTTCTGGAATATACATCTATGACAAAAAGAATGATATTGATACCCATCATTGTAAGAATTATATTTATTCATATCTGTCAAATCTAGTGCCATCCGTTATCTAAAATTGGGGGTGCTATATTTTCCGTGTCGGGAAATTATTTTCGTTATAGGTTTAGTAGGGATTAAAAACATCCTCACCTTTCTAAATATTTATTTTAATTCTTTTTATTAATTTGAGGAAACTTTGACGCAAACCTTGAAAAACCTCCATAACTGTAAGGCTGTTTCACATCAATGTAATATTTATCGACTGCTTCCTTAGCCTCCATGATTCACAATGACATCAACAATAAAAATATATTCATTCATACTGAAAGGTAATATAAAAAAAAACAAATTGTATATATAAATATTTATTTTTAATTACAAAATATATAAACTATTTTAAATTACAAGTCTGAAAACATAGCAGATGTATACAGAAAGATAACATAGGTTATATACATAATTTAAATTACAAATAATACAATCTTATAAAAAATTACAATAATAATTAGAATAATCCATTTTGAAGTTGTTGTATGGTTTTTTTCTTATTCTTCCTACCCTTGAACGTAATGTGCTTCTATTTATCAGCTTTTAATTCATCGAATGCATAAAAGAATTACCAGAGCGACTTGGTCAGGTCTAGTGACATTGGAATTTTATCCAATCTGCTAATCTTTGTTTATTCTGGATTAAAGTTCTCGAAATTAATAGTCTGAAGTTCTTGTTTGATCCTGTTCCATCCTGCCACAGGCCTTCTTCCAATCGCGTGAGAGATCGGCTATCAAGTCAACAATATTCGTTCCAGCATGTTTCATTCATCAAAAATGATTTGACCGAGTTCCATTCCAAGTAATCTGATCTTTTTAAAATATTATATAGGGCTCTAGCCTTTTTCTTACCTCTCATTGGTAAGCTTTCCTTGAGTACATGTTTAAAATTATCTTCTCTCTTTTCACATCAGTTTAGTATTTGGTCTAGAGCTGAATCTTCCTTAGGTGAATTAATAAAACTTTTAGATCTACTTATTTTTGTATAGCATTTTGATATAGGATTCTTTTTTCATGAATGTTAACATAAGAGTTTAATATTTGATGTAGTTCCTTTTCGTAATTATTTATGTGTTCAACTTGCGGATCATATAACCTCAAAGGGCTGCTGTTGATGCAACGGTTGATAAGGGTTATACCCGAACTGTTGCCAGTTGAGGCGTTGATTGGATTGTTCGAACTGTTAGTTGTGTTGTTGGGTGCAGCTGTTGATGTTGTTCTGTAAACTGTTGTTGCTGTTGGTGCTGTTTGTTGTTGTTTGTTGTTGTAGATGTTGCTGTTCCTGTATTAAATTTCATCTTCTCATAATCGCTGTAGGGTAAAAACACTACCTTCTTTCATTATTTGAGCAAGCCACTTGGTTATCAAAAGGGGCTATATAACGGAAAAGGAGTAAGGGCAGGAAACACACTTCTGCCTTTAGGCAAATAGATTCTTTTTATTTTAAGTTTTTTTTAACTCTACCAGCAAGTTTTTTAATGATTTTTCTATGAACGACGCGCTTTACCTTCTGCGATAAACAAAAAAGGAAACATTTCCTTTTTATAAGATTTAGGCATACTTCTGCTATACATTGAATAAATTTTTCATCTTCACAGATCAGTTTACGTTTTTCAGAAGGTTTCAGGTTTTTAAATTTTCTCATAAGAGGTAAATAATCTGCTACTAGAGTACTCATTATTCAGGTATGTATACTGTCTCAATCTCGTTAGGTAAGATATTTGTACGCAGTAACACTCTATGCGTGTTCTTAGGATGAAGCTCGCAGAGTAAATAACTGTGAGGTATAGATGTAACTTCTTTATATAGTTTTAGGAACTCTTTAAGTTGAGTAGGGAACATTTGGGTAGCCACAACATTAACCTGACTCATATCCCTTCGTTGTCCGAACAAGATTAAATACTGTGTGTTTAAAGACACATCCCGCATATACTTATTCTGATGAAAGATATTCTGCGTTATAAAAAATACAGTGATGTTTAAATGATGTGAGTAAACTGTGAAAGTTTCGGCTATATCCTCATTCAATTTATGCATCAAATCATCAAGGATTATAATTTTATGCCCTGGTAAACATTGAAGAGTTTTTATGTCATATAACCCTTCGTGAAATTCGATTACATCTTTGTAATCTTTAAACTTTTCTTGGTAAACACTGTAGCACCATATGATTTTAACAGGTTGCTGTTCGAAAATCTCGACCTCTTTTAAAATATTTAATGACAGAAAGGTTTTCCCGCACCCTGTAGGACCAGACACCAGACATGTAGCAGGTGCACGGAACATAAATTTACCAACGTCCATTCTAAATTGATACCTAAACACTAATGAATAAGAAAAGGTTTGCATTTATGTTATAAATGGTTCACTAGCTCAATAGAACAATATATCATGGATGGGAAGGAGAGAGGATGGGGAGGACAGTTTGAATTACTGATTTACTGATTTACTGTTTTAGGGTCTGTAAAACAAACAAATTTTACTAAAAAATATGACTTGAATCAATAGATCAATAGATCAATATATGGGTAGGATAGGAGGGGGGGTAGAGAGGACAGTTTGACTTACTGATTTAGGGTATGCAAAACATAACAATTTTAATAAAAAATATGACTTGAATCAATAGATCAATAGATGGGTAGGAGGGGGGTGGGGAGGGCAGTTTGATTTACTGATTTACTGATTTAGGGTATGTAAAACATAACAATTTTAATAAAAAATATGACTTGAATCAATAGATCAATAGATGGGTAGGAGGGCAGTTTGATTTACTGATTTAGGGTATATAAAACATAACAATTTTAATAAAAATATGACTTGGATCAATAGATCATGGATGGACGGAAGGGGAGCAGAATGGTGGTTTGATTTATTGATTTACTGATTTAGGGTATGTAAAATCGCAAATTTTTACGTTATAAACATGAAAAGCATAAAAAAATTTAGTAAAAATAAAAAAAAAATTAAATTAAAAAAAAAAAAAAATAATAATAAAATTTATTAAAAGAAAACAGAACACGTTTGCGTTCTCGTGCCGGATCGCACATGCAGGCGCGGGGGCACGGCACGCGCCCATTTCGCGTCGGATCGCGCCGGCGGGCGCGCACACGCGTTGACCCGGGGCATGCTGACACAACCCACTTCGTCATGAGGGAGCCTCAAACACCATAGTCGAGATCTACATCCTTATAAACCTATATTTTAACACCTATATTGTATTATTATACAAATATTTACTACCCCAGCACCGCACAGGAGCCAGCACCGGAGCCGATGCTAACTCAAACTCTAATAGATTCAGACTCATTTCTTCTTCTTCTAGTACTCTATCCAAATTTCAACCTTCTACGATCATTTTAATTTTTAGGGGGCAGCGTCCCCCCTTATGGGGGGACGCAGAGTACCAAACTCTATAGATTCAGACTCCTTTCTCCTTCTTCTATAAACTATCCAAATTTCAGCCTTCTACGAGCAATTTAATATTTAGGGTGGCTACGTCCCCCTTACGGGGGGTGCAGGGGTTACGTAATCTCATCCAGGACAGATTACCCTCACCGTTAAACCCCCTCTCCAAATTTTAACCCAATACGATTACTCTAACCTCTATAGATATATATCAGAACCATAGACTGAGCCGGAGCCGGAGCCGGAGTCGGAGTGCGTAAAAAACGATTCCTTACAGGAATCGTTTTCGACTCAGAATCGATTCCCTTCGGGAATCGATTCGTATCCAAATTTCAGACTTCTACGATCAATTTAATTTTTAGGGGGGACGCAGGGGTACGTAATCTCGTTTACGACGAGATTACGTCATCATGCTCAAACATAACTCATCTTAAGCCTAATCTTCGCTCGCTCGGAAGCCGCAACAAGGGCGTAAGCGATATTTGGAGCTACGCTCTCGGGGGAGGTACCCCATATATACATCCTAGCGACTGGAAATTTCGCGTGTATTGAGCTTAGCACATACATAGAACATATTCCAAGTTTGAAAGGAATACCTCTTATACTTTTTGAGAAAAACCCGACCACTCCCAAACTGGCCCATCACTACTTTTGGGGTTTTCCTTAGCGAAATTCAATCCATAAATTCAAAATCTGAAAATGTAACTGACCACTGATCCAAGTACATCAAACAAGTATCGTAAAAGTCCACAACTATTTTCTTTACGATCTTTACCTCAAAAGAATTTACTCCCTCTTCTTCAAGCTTGCTAAGTAGCCCTCATTATAATTATTTGAAAAGGGAAAATAGCAGGATCTCTCTGGAAAAAGCGGGACATTTTTTTCTATCTTAAAGAAACGGAACAGGGTCGAAAAAAGCGTGACTACGGTCACTTTATGAATTACCCAATAGGTTAATAATTCGTTTTGGATATCATGATGTAACTATCTTGATCGAGTCTACTCATTTGTTATATGTTCTCTTAGGAGAGAATCATAACGTGATAAAGGAAATGTTATGCTTTAGAAAATGCGATTCATGCCCTATTTTATTTAAACTTTCTCTTTGGGCCACGATATGGCATAGACCACAAGGCCAATGTGCGCACAACATCAACAATCCTTGTAAAAATATCTTCATTTTCTGAGCTCACCTGAAATATGATCTGCAGTGGTTTTGTTTCTTTTCCAAGTTGCAAATGTGATGCAAGCTTGAAGATTTGCGTTGCTAGTTTCGTGGGTTTTAATTTTCTTACTCAGACCTTGCCAATCTGGTATACTTTCATTGCGTCAGGTTACAGCTTCAAGATTTTTGCTAAAAGCCAACATGGCTCACAATAAATGTTGCCGAATAACACAACCAAAATCTCTTAACTTCTTGTCCAGTTATGGTTTTATTAGTAATAAATAATCAGAACTAAAATATCTACTTTTTATTTTTTCGGGAAAAACACCTTTGACTGACATGGTTCAACTCTTCTTGATAATGAAATAAAATTTTTATTCTGAAGAAAGGACAGGTACCGAGGCTAAGACGGAACAACGTCTTACTCTGGCTTTGTCTGTCCAAAGTTTGTATCACGTTTTCAATTTAGGTGACGTGGTTGGAATATGGGTGTCATGGATATGACGGTGATCGTTGTTTGGCTTAATTGAAGCGTGACATGGTTGATAATGGGACAATTGTCATAGCAGAGAGGAGGAGGAAGGAGGAGGAGGAGGAAGGGCGGAGAGGGGGGAGGAGAGGAGCGAGGAGGAGGGGGGAGGCTGTTGCTTATGTAAAGAAGAGTAAAAAAAAGCTGTCCTGATTTTTTTTCTTACTTGATGTATTAGGGTTCTTGTAAGATTTGAATGCAAGGTGTCTTTAAAGAGTGAGTTAACTGTTAGTAAGCCTATCATAGTCAAGCATGGGCGTTACATAGGAAAGGATTCTTCTTTCGCAGTTTGAGAAGTGGTAAATAGTATTTCGGAGGGAAGAGCACAATGTATTATTCTGAGAGCCTTAGTTTAAGTACTGCTTCTACGATGCTCGAAATATTGGACTGTGATATTGAGCGGTGCCCAGACTTATGATGCCTAAAGTTTATAGAGGAACAGGAAGGATTCCTATTTACCAATTGATTAAAAGGTACTCTTATGTTTTCGAACAAATTTTTTACCGTTGGTTGTTTTCTTCGAGTTTAAATTTGTAGGCTCTAGAGTCTATGTTTACCTGGGGATGAATCTGTGTGTGCTTGTTATCGAGTTAAGCTCAGGCTGAATGCTGTTGTTTATTAAGGGAGAGGTCTATTATTTGAAAGAAAAACTGCTGGATAAGGTTTTGATATCTCTTCTGTCAAGGTTGTAAGTAATCGTTATAGTGCTTTTACGTTAGTTTTATGCTCATTGTGATGCTTCTCTTACGATGGTTTTATATTTGTAGAGGTGCGCTTTTTACTCTGGTTTGATGGAAATTATTGAGCTATTGATTTGTTAGGCTTGTCTGCATAACTGCTGATTTTTATAGATGGGGTGTACAGAATCGTAAGAACCTCCTTGTTTATCAAAACATGAAATTTCACATCGACATACAAGAACTTGCATATCACAAACTTGGACAAGGTTTAATCTTTGGATGGAAATATTAAAATTACGAAAAAATAAAATTACTCCCTCGCGCATAAAAAATTACAGTGTAATATTTTCACCTAAGCAATGGCAAATAGTAATTTATGTATGACAGTAAATCATCGAGAGCAAAATTTAACATAAAAATATCAAAAGGAATTATTCAATTCGAGTCTATTTTTGCGCGCACACACCTCTATATTAACAAACTCAAGCCCAATCCTTAGCCCAATTGCGCCGTCGGAAGACTGCTACCGCCTGCAACTACCATGCATCTACTTGACTTCGGAGAAATTCAAGAGAGGCGGAGGGCACGGGAAGAGACTCCTAACAGAGAACATCGTAACATTACCGAATGAAAGTGAAGGAGCAGGAAGCTCCACAAGTAAAAACGATGCGTAGAACATAAGAGAAAAGAATACGAGATTCAACGAAACTCAAAGCATTCTCATGAGGGTTATCGCAAGATGGATTTCAAAAGAAGATCTGTATTGTATATTGAATATATCCCTAGACATATTATAAAGAATTCCGGAATTGTAATACATGTATTACCTTTTACGCATATGTTGTGACATGGGAGGTGTGGTATGTCGTACTATATTATATACTATTATATATTATATATATATATATATATGATATATATATATATATACATTATATATATATATATATATAGTATTATACTATTATAATATATATATATTAATATATAGTAATATATATATATATCATATATATACTATATATATATAATATTAGGATAGCTCATAACTTTGTGACAGTGTAGCTTGTTTCAAAGTGCTCCCTGTTTAAAGTTTATCTTTATTTTATTTCATTATTGTTATTTCGTAGTGTTGTGTTTAATGAAAGTGTGTGTGATTTCTCAATCCTTCACTTTGATATTTAACTAAAAGTATTTATTTAATTCTATCATTTGGGTAACCATTTAGTTAGTTCAAGAAGTTTACGAAGCAGGTTCTTGAAAGTTAGTTCTAATTTTATTTTTTGTTTTCTTTTTTCAATTAGTTTTTGTGAGTTGTATGTTTTTTAGCAAGGTTAGTACAGCCTATTCGAGTAGGGGAAACGATTACATTGTTTGAGTTTATTTATTATATTATTTTTTTTTTTTTTTTGTACAAAATTTTAGATTTTTAATTAATTTCTAGCTACATAAATCTTGTTTAATTTGGTTTAGGTCACGAGCAATATATTCTCGATTTTCTTCCTTTTGTCTTTTGTCTTTTCGTTTATTATTTTGGTGTGGTGTGTGTGTGTGAGGATGGCAGACTTGCCAGTAGGTGCGGGTTTCTAATCTGACTATTATCCAACTATCCGCGTTTAACACTCTAACTCTACCCTAATCTTTTGTCTGTCTGAAGACCCAGTGGCTAAGAATCTTCCTCTAACTCGTTTAATCATTAATGTATACCAACTATAACTATATTTCATTAATTTCCGTCATAAAGAGAGGACAATATGTGCTAATGTAAACATTAACCTCCTGTAAACGTCTCGTGAATCTCGAATCTCCTAATTTCGATGTACTATATGGCTTAAATCTTTCTTCCTTCTACTACAATCATCTTGTGTTTCTGCTATACTGTTCTCCTAACAGCACAGATTTTCACGCCTTTTTGGTTTGAATATACTCACTACTTTCTCACGGACTGATTATATCTTCTCATCCCACAACACTGGAGGTCTCTATTTAGGGGATCTTTCAATGTAACAAACACTGAATGTCCGGTGTCCTTCATACTGATTTAGACGGGGAGGGGGCAAATCATGCAGCCATTCTCAAAGATCTGGAGCAAATAATTAAAGAACCTACACACTTTCCGGATCGTCCCACCAATTCTTGAACACAGTTGACCTATGTTTCACCACTAGTCATTTCTCTTAAATAAAATACACACCCTTCGCATCCTATTGGTAAAATACTGACCACACCTCATATATCTTATTAAATTTAATACATTTCCAACCAGCTCCATATCGCTGCCCTATGCGTTTCTTTCTGGCACCTATTGATCGGCCCGAATTGAGGGCTTGCGTCCGCTTCATATCCAACGTATAATTAAGTGGGCTGCTTTGACCTGTGACGCTTCGGCTCTGCTTTGATAAGGTGGAGCTGTAACATTGATGGGATGAGCAGGTTCATTCTTCTTCGACTAAATTCTTTCTCTCCTCATAATACATGGTTCGATCGGGCTTTGTTCTCTGGCCATTCAGGTAGAGACAGTGCGTATCGAGTGAGGAAAAATTCTCGTTTTCCTATCACTCTCGTTAATTTCCATTCAGCTAGAAATCGTCAGGGATACTCTTCGACAGGCAAAGCGGGCTTTCATCAAACGAAAGTGAACGTAAGCCTCCATGTTCTCCTTACTGACAAATATTTCTGAAACCTTATGCCAAAAATACTCTCAAAACATTCTGTACATCGGCCTTTCGCTCCTCTTATTCGATTCTGATGTAGTTCTGTTGCTAATGCTCCAGCTGAAAAGGCCAATCTCTTGTGGCTCCTAGTTCCCTAACTCACCTGAACGGTTCTTATTTTCTCCTTCTCCTTTCAGTGCCTATTGAATTTTGCGTGTGATTACATTATGATCGGTGCATGGGATCCCTGAAATTATGAACGTTAGGAAGGCGGGCGTAGGCCCAGACATGGCATTCCTCTCCAAGTGCCACGTTAATGAAGGGCGCAGGTGTGTCCGTGCATGTCCCAGCCCTCGTTCAACTATATTCTCATGTCTCAAAACTAGCACTTTCCCTGTGTTGAAAGCAATGAACTGTCCAATCTGTTACCGAAAAAGGAAGCAGCCTGATCTCCTACTATCAGTTCCGATAGCTCTCACTTGTATTAATTTTAAGAGCTTTATGAAACTACTTTCAACTCACACTTCTTAGTCATTCTGGAACTCAATTTCTTTTATTTCCGATCGCCAGTGGGTTTACGGCAAGCTCGAGAGGTCTATGCCGATATACTTTTCCAATTTAACCGATTTTGGTTTTTTCCAGCTCTTAGGAACTAACGGGTAGACTTGCACATGTGGCACCTGAACTATATCCAAGCATTAGACGGTGTTTTGGCACGCGTTCACGCCCTCCAAGTATACCTTCACTTTGGAAATTCCATCCTTCTCTTTCGCTTACTTATGTCAGCATTTTCTTCTACAAATCCGCTCACATATCGGACTTGATTGCTGGTCGGACGTGACTTCTTTTCCTTTTCTCGTCATAGTGCGTGTTCCTCAGGAGTTTCTGCTAATCTGCCTACTTTATATCCTAATTTTCATTAATGATTTCTCACCTGCACCACTAAACTCTATCAACAATCATATAGCCGATTGACATCGACCTTAATCTTCAACTCATTTCAAGTCATGCTCCCATCTTGTATTCTAGCATTGCCATATGTCGTTAAATTTTTCCAATTTTCTTTTTCAGATAGAATTTCCAGGTAGGACAGCCTGAACCTTGCGAAATTTAACTCTTGAAAAAACCCAATGTCTCACAAATCTCTCTTTAAAAAAACAACTTTCAATTTCCCTATCTCTTTCGACGGTTATCTCGTCTCTCTTGTTGACAATAATAAACATTCCTTGGCCTTAAAACATAAACAAAACAATATCTTGGAAACCTCACATTCAACGGTTGCTTGTGCGGCTCAAAAAAACTAATGAGTTCTCTTTTACACTGCGAAGACTTTTAATTTCCTCTTACTCATTACTTTCAGCTTAGTACAAGGTTCCTATCCGCCTTGTATGAGTACTGCTCTTCATATGTGTGGGGGGTCTGGTTTCACCGGCGCTTTGGAACAGAGGTCGAGTCAAAGGCCAAAAAGATTATAAACTGTTCTCTGTACTTTCCAGCTCACTTGACCCTCTATTTTGTGTCCGACATGTTGTGCTTTATCTCGATTCTATAAGTACCGCAGTGGCACAGTGGCTCGAGAACTTAATCACCCGCGTACACAACTTACGACGCCCTCGTAAGCACAAGGTGTGCTGTTGCTTGCGCACGAGTTTTGTGTTCGATTTAGGTTAACTCCAGGCTAGTTCGCTGTGGTTACTTCCTTCTTTCCTGCCAACCTCTGTTCTGTGTGGAATTTTCTTCCATCTTCTTTGTTTCCTGCTGAATTTAATCTTCCACTATCACTTGAAAAGCTCTGACGTTTGTGACTTATTGATAATATTTGACGCTTAGGATGTGAACTTTTGAGATGTACTAAACCCCTCCTTGATAGGGCTGCTGCCCTTGAGTGGTGGTGACAAATGTAAATAATATATTATATATTTATATATATAATAATATATATATATATTATTTATATATTATATTTATATATATATTATATATATATATATATATATATATATATATAATATTAATTATATATATATATATATATATATATTATAATATATATATATAGATATATATATTATATTAAATATAGTATATATTTTATTATATATATAGATTATAGGTTATATATATATATATAGATTAGTATATATATATATATATATATATATATATAATATATATATATGTATATAATATAAAATATATATATATTATATATATATATATATAAATATTATATATATAATATATTATTATATTATATATATATATTATATATATATATAATTGATATATATATATATATATATATATTTATATACATATATATATACATCAAAATTTCGTCAATAATTCAAATGCCGCATACCAAAATATTCCCCGGATACCTCATAAATTATAACCCAACCTTAACACCTTCCATCCATTCCATGTAATCAAAACATTTTAACACACACTCGTTTACTTTCACACCGAACAACTCCCTAACTCGAACACAAATCAATACTCTAAACACCCAAATCAAGAACCTAACAAAACCACACTCCTCGAATAATTTTCAAACTTTTGTCTTAACAAAAAAAACCTTTCAAGCATGAACCCAATAAATAGGAATTGTGGAAACATGAAAATTTCCTGAACAAACGCAAACAACTACCAACGCACACTCATGATTATCAAAATCAACTCACAAAACCACACAAGCAACAAAACCATGCAACATCCTCGCACACACTTCGTTAAAACAAGAGTTCATAACCAACACCCAACAAAATTAGTAAAAATAATCAAAGATCACTTAAGAAAATAAAAGCAACCACGACCAAACAGCAGAAATAACCACAACTAACTTAGAGAACACCATAAGTCCCTAAAAGGCCTCAACAGCAACCAGGCTCTTAAAACATTCCTCAACATACACCTCAGCCAACCCTTAGGGGACCACAGCATTTAGTCCAACTAGCACTATATTACAATTAGCTCTATTAATTTAAATTCTTATCCCTCCAATCTGAAAACAGCAATTATCTGCCACCAAAGTTAAAATCACAAAAACAAATTCCAAACCCCTCCTCCTAACCGACTCCAATTCACTACATATCACACTACTGTAAACTTCTAGAAAAGCTTATTTTGAACCCAAAATACACCAACATCTCAAACATGACTTCCAACAAAACCAATCAACCACAACAGCCCTCATAACACTCATTTCAACCAAATAAAACGGTTAAATGCTTTAACCCACAAACACATAACGAATTACTATATAAAAGACATCAACAAAACTTTTTGACACAGTCCCCAAACACACAGTTAATCATAAAATAATAAATCAAACATCCCCACTAATTAAAGAAATGGAATATTCCAAACTTACTTATTCAAAGGGAAGAATAGACTTCAAAAAGCTAACCCAAAACCACACCACCCGAAAAATAACCAAATAAATCAGTACAGTAAATCAAAAAAAAGGCGTACCCTCAAATGGAGCAAGCCTATTTCCCACATTTTTATTACTTACTTCCACAAGCCGATCTATCCGACGACCACAAACAGACCACACAAGCGTAAACACCTACGCAGATGACATGCACCATCGCCTTACACCCGGAACCTGAATCCTATACAAATCTAAACCAAAATTCAAAACATAGGCTAACGACAACAGAATGTTCGCTTCACCAAACAAATCATATATCACTCAAATCTCCACAGACCGACAACTTGGTATCACCCACCACTAAACAAAACTCCTAAAATCCTGGGCGTAACACTTGCACCACATTACTGACTTTCACAAAACACATAAGATAACATACAACATCAGCAAACAGGAAAGTAAACATATTAGACCATATCGGCATGCTATCAGAACATACACCAGATGATCCACCCAGTAACCTACAAAACAATTATCCGATCTAAATAAATTACGCCTCAACAATGGCAACATTACTAACAAGAGAAAAATATAAGAAAATTACAAACAAACCCAAACAACGGCACTTGAGATTATACGGATTGCACATCATACAACTGTCAACAATAAACATCCTACGGATGAAACAAAATATACCCATAGAACAAACACTTAGGCGTAGGAAATTATATGCACTCCAATTCCTGTCGGCAAAAATAACAAACACACAGCAACCCTGGTCATACCGCCCTTTTCTAACCCTATCTATCACAGCTTAAACAACCTCTATCCTCTCCAACATTATTCTACAAACAAATTCTGAATAACATCCCACCACCACAAAAACAACATCTCATACACCAAACATCATCCACACATCTTAAACCGAAAGCTATTTTAGAAACGACCTCCAAACAACATACATATTCTTACTATTCTTGACATCCAGCCAG
>JABUQX010066542.1:2500-12500 GCA_015478945.1 Trachelipus rathkii | reverse complement strand
CTCATCTCATATAATAATTTGTATGTATAATGTAATAATAATAATATATGTTCATCATATAATATATGTATGTAATAATAATATGTATATGTAATAATATATGTATGTAATAATAATAATATATATATATATAATATAATAATATAATATATATATATGTAATATATATATATATATATTCATATATATATAATAATAATAGCAATAATAATAATAATAATAATAATAATATAATAATAATAATAATAATAATAATATATAATAATAATATAATAATATAATATATAATATATATATATATCATAATAATAATATATAATATATATATAATAATATAATATAATAATAATAATAATAATATAATAATATATAATAATATAATAATAATATATATATATATATATATATATATATATAACATATATATATATATATATATATATATATAATAATATGTGTAGTTTTGTATATATATATATATATATATATATATATATATATATATATATATATATATATATATATATATATATATATTTATATATATATATATATATATATATATATACTGAGGATGAACGATAAGGAAATTAGCTGATTACCGATTAATCGGGCGATACCGATTAATCGGTGCCGATTTGTTATATCTTAAATCTTACTACGAAATTCAGCATATATATATATATATATATATATATATATATATATATATATATATATATATATATATATATATATATATATATATATATATATGTATGTATGTAATATATGAAAAATAATATGTAAGATAATATATTTATAATCTATTATATATTTTTATATGTATATGTAATAATAATAATAATAATATGTATATATATATATAACATGGTTAATAATATATGGTTATGTAATATATATATATATATATACCTTAATAATAATACAAATATTTTTAATTGCTCTGAGATAATTTCTAAATATATATATAACTTCACTATTCGGCCAATAGTTATTTCAAAGTATAATAATAATAATAATAATAATAATAATAATAATAATAATAATAATAATAATAATAATAATAATAATAATAATAATAATAATAATAATAATAATATTAATATAATATATATATATATATATATATATATATAAAAATAATATATATATATATATATATATATATATATATATATATATATATATATATATATTAGGGATGTGCCGAATAGTGAAAAAGCCGAATACCGAATATTCGGCTAAAAGTATTCTGCCGAATACCGAATATTCGGCCGAATAATCACTTCGCTATTCGGCCGAATAGTTATTTCAAAGTTCGGTCATCCATTTAGAGAAAAATAAAGAAAACTTATATACAAAGTAATAAAACAAAAAGTAAATAACTATTTCTTACCTATAGCAAACCATTCACATATTAAAAATAATTAAATGAAAATTGAAAAGTTTCGTAGTTAAAGATATTAAACTAAACTTCATTTGAATAAGCTCTAAGGTTAAAATGACAACATTATCAGTTCTCCATTTTCAGAGGATAACCTATTTCATGTGGCTTCATAAATATTTCCTCCTGTACCAAATATTCTTTCACTTTCGACTGATGATGGTGGAGCTGAAAGGTATTTTATTGCTAGTTTTTCAAATTCATAAAACTATTTCCAGTGTTTTTCCACCAATTGAAGGGAATATCATTGTCTTCACTGGTCAAAGTAGGTAAACTTATATATTTGTTTATTTCTTTATGTAATTCCGTATGTAGCCTTTTACTTTTATGTACAATAATCACATCGTCAGAAGAATGGGACTTTCTTTTTTCACTCTCACTTTCTTTTCTGTATGACGATTTTGATGCCGCAATTTCTTTAAAAGAAGTGAAAATGGGCCCTTCAGCTTCACTTTCCCCACTACGTAAATCATCGTCAGCAGAAGAGTCAGGAGCTAAATTTTCACGCATTTCTTTCCATGCTTCAACGACCATATTTTTCACTGATTCATCTGACTCATGGGGAAAAATTAGCTTGAATCGCAGATCTAAGAAAGTAACTACACAGAAAGATTTATCACATAGAAACTTAGAAAGTCTTTTTTTCTACTGATTTCTTAAGCTCTTCAACGAGTGTAATTATTCCACTAAAGCTTTTGCTATTAATAGCCTTATTTAAAAATAGATTTATTGCTAAAATGGAAGGGATCACTTGGGCGACTGTTTCTTCACGTTTACTGCTTGTTTTAGTGATGTTGTCAAATGGCTCAAGTAAATGGAATAATTTTGCCACTGAAAATCAGTCAACATTTTCTGATTGCATTCAGCAGCGTATATGGCTAGGGGAACTTTTTGCTCAAACAATCTTTTAAGCATATCCTAAGTGCTATTCCAGCGTGTAGAAACGTCTTGAATTAATTTATGTTGTTTGACATTCAGCTGCATCTGTAAAGTATTAAGCTTTGCAGCTGCCGTTGCTGAATGGTGAAAATGAGAGGATATGTTTCTGCAAGTAAATAAAATATCTTTAACAGACTTCTGATATAATATTGAATCGTGAATGCATAGTTGCAACATGTGAATAAAACATGAAATTGATAGCAAGCCACTCTCCCTTATACCAGCTACCATGTTTGGTCCATTATCCCGTATCACTAAATGAATTCTATTTTTTGGAATATTGAAAAATGTCAATGGCCCTTATAGGATCTGACAAATGACAAAGATTTTCGCCATATTGGCTACAAAATTTGGCTATATATATATATATATATATATATATATATATATATATATATATATATATATATATATATATATATATATATATATATATATATATATATATATATATATATATATATATATATATATATATATATATATATATTTGGAAAATAAGTTTCTAAAATTTAAATTTTAAATTGAAATAACTTTCCCTTATGTTGACATAATTTATTGTTTATAAAGCTCAATATTCGGCCCGAATAGTTCGGCAAAAAGCCGAATACCGAATATTCGGCATTTTGGCCGAATAGGCCGAATACCGAATACTTACCGAATATTCGGCACATCTCTTATATATATATATATATATATATATATATATATATATATATATATATATATATATATATATATATATATATATATATATATATATATAATATATATATATATATATATATATATATATATATATTTATAACACTATTTTTTAATATAAAACTATTTTCTTTTTCTTTTTTAGATTCATGTATTAAAATAGAATAATAAACTATAATGAATTATTATTTTGAAAAACATTTTAATTTTAATTATTAGCCAAACTCAAACCCCTGATGGCTTCCAGTATTGCTTGGAAATTTTTTATCGAAGATAAAAACGAGAAGTTTTCAAAGTGCAGTTTATGCAAGGCTTCTGTATCGAGAGGTTGAAAAATGCTAAAACTTTCACCACCACAAACAAGAAAAATCATCTCAAAAGATGTCATCATGAAATTTTTTTAAAGGAAACTGGAAAGATGAAAATAGAAAGTTCGGAAACCAAAGTAACAACGGAAACTCATGCAAAGACGAGCTACTTTATCTTAATTAATGGAGAAGAAAAAATTATGGGATATAAATGATCAACGATCCAAAGATGTTCATTATTTGATGGTGAAATGATATGTGTAGATATACAGCCATACTCTGTTGTATCTGATTTAGGATTTCAAAGATTACTAAAAAAATAATTGTTCCTTATTACATTTTTCCCTGCAGAAAATATTTTTCTGAAAATATCATCTCTAATGTATTTCAAAACGTTTAGTAAAAAATTCAGAAAACTATTGATGATGTAAAATATATTTCTTTAACCGCCGATATTTGGGCAGCAACTACAAACAATTTTCCTCTTTTAAGTGTTCAAGAATGATTTTCAGCAAGAAAGAGCTGTTTTGAGAATTATTCCCTTTGAAGTTCTCGCACAGCTACACGAATCAGTAAACGGATAAATAGTGTTCTTGTGTTCTTGAACAGTGTATGTTGACAAGTGATAAGATATTCTTAGTACTGAGAAATTCTGGAGCAAATATGGTAGCTGGAATCAGGAATTGCAACTTGGAGGCATTATCATGCCTTATACATACACTGCAGCTGACATTAAACGAATGCATATTTTCTCAACAAGCGGTGAAAACTATAATCATAGTTAATAGAAATATTGCCACACATTTTAATCATTCTGCTGTAGCTGTAGGCAAATTGGAAGATTTGCAAGACAAGTTAGGTTTACCGAAACAAATTAATTCAAGATGTTACAACTCGCTGGAATTATACATACTACATGTTGAAAAGAAACTTGGAACATCAAAAAGTCATTGTCACATTTGCTATAGAAAATTAAATTCTTACATTGAACCCTTATTAGTGGTCTCTCGTTAAAAAAATTATTAATGGTCAACTTTTAAAACCATTCGAAGAAATTACTGTGGAGGCCAACAAACGAGAGAACCACAATCTTCAATAATTCCCACAATAGATACTTTGAATTTATTCTTATCAAAAGCAAAGAGCAGTAGTTCCGTTAATGGCATTAATACCACAATAGAGGGACTAGAAGATTCAATAAAGAAAAGATTTTCAGCATATATAGGAAAAAGTCTTTATGCTTGTGTTTGACGTCTTAATTAGATCTAAGATTCATAATGAATTTTAAGAAGAGGATATGGTAGAGGAAATAAAAAGATTGACAATTGATAGCTTAGAAGTTGTTGATAATTCAAAATCTTAAGAAGAATCAAATTCTGAAGCTTCTACTTTTGTAGATGATCTATAGATGGATAATAATAATAATAATAATAATAATAATAATAATAATAATAATAATAATTTATGTAAAATAGTAATAATAATAATAATAATAATAATTTATGTAAAATAATAATAATAATAATAATAATAATAATAATAATAATAATAATAATAATAATAATAATAATAATAATAATAATAATAATAATAATAATAATAATAATAATAATAATAATAGTAATAATTATAATAATAATAATAGTAATAATAATAATAATAATAATAATAATAATAATAATAATAATAATAATAATAATAATAATAATAATAATAATAATAATAATAATAATAATAATAATAATAATAATAATAATAATAATAATAATAATAATAATATTTTATGTAAAATCATTTGCTTAAAATAAATAAAGAAACAAAAAAAGAATAGTTTGGAAAACTTTTTTAACACCACACCTTAGATACTATTTCAATTATGGCGTAGGCTAAACAATCTCCGAAAAATTGACTTAAACATTACGCGAAATTAAAGTGTCGTGAAACTCACATTTGATAGTCACAGTACATAAAATACTAAAAAGCTATATATATATATATATATATATATATATATATATATATATATATATATATATATATATATATATATATATATACATCTTCTTCATCAATAAGAATTTATATATATATATATATATATATATATATATATATATGTGTTATAAAACAATGTATATATATATATTTATATGTATAATATATATATATATATGCTATATATATATATATGCTATATAATAATACGAAATATCTGTAATAATAATAAATGTAAGAATATAATATAATGTATAATATATGTAATAATAATAATAATAATATGGATGTATATATATATAATATAAAAATTTATAGAGTTATAATAATAATAATAATAATAATAATAATAATAATAATAATAATAATAATAATAATAATAATAATAATAATAATAATAATAATAATAATAATAATAATAATAATATATATATTATATTTATGTATTTTTATATTTACAGATTTATGTATAATATGTAATAGATAATAAATATAATAATATATAATAATAATATTATATATATATATATATATATATATATATATATATATATATATATATATATATATATATATATATATATATATATATATATATATATATATATTCTTTCTTTCTTCTTTATCTTCCTTCTATTTTCCCAAGAATGGGAGTAAGGTGCGTAACGAACATCGGAAAAGAAAAGCAGTAGAAGAACATGACATAAGTCGAAAAGAAAGCCCAGCCTTACCCCTCAGTACCATTAATTAGTGAGAACTCATCGCAGTCAGAAAATTCACCCTAAAGCTTCATGGGACAGCGATGGACCCTCACTATGGTAGATCGTCAATGTAAGGGTTCATCCCTTGGCCCAGGTGGGCCACAACCATACCCCCTCACAATCCCCCGCCATTCACTCCTGTTATACACCTTTCTTCTCGCCTGTACCAAACTCACATTTCTCTCCTTCAAACATTCGTTTACTGACTCAATCCACTTTTTCTTCGGTCTCCCAGCCGGTCGGTTCCCAACACACTCGCCACTATACATCCGCTTAACCAACCGACTATCATTCATCCTTTCCATATGACCAAACCATCTCAACATACTTTCATTTATTCTCTCATTTACCCCTTTCTTCACACCACCACTCTCTAATAAGTTCATTCCTCATTTTATCAATTCTTCTCACACCTAGCACACCCCTAAGATTGTCCATCTGAACACATTGAACTTTAGATCTATACTTCTTATTCCAGACCATAGTCTCACTACTATACAATAACACAGGTAACAACATACCCTCATGTAAGACCCTAGCACACTCAAGACTTAGTCCCTTTACATTCACCAACGATTTAATTGCACCAGCCACCTTCCTGCCATTCACAACTTTCCTACTACACTCTGCATCGTCCATTCCCTTCTCGTCCAACATATACCCTAAATATTTAAACTCAGGCACTTGTTCCAGCTGCTCACCATCTAACATAACTTCACACTGAGGACTGTCCTCACTCACAACCATAACCTTACTCTTATCCACGTTTACTTTCAAGCCCCTCCTTTTATACACCCTGCCAAATCTCTCTACCAATCCTCTCAAACTCTCTTCAGATTCGCCACACAGAACCAAATCATCCGCATATAATAGGTAGGGCACCCCCCACTCATCTCCATTCTCCACCATTCTAACACCATTTCCTGCCATCCCCATCTCGACTTCTTTCATAACCCCATCCATATACAAATTAAATAACCAAGGAGACATAACACAACCCTGTCTCACTCCGCTATTAATCCTAAACCAATCACCATTGACACCATTTATTCTTACACACGCTTCACTATCGTCATACATACTTTTGATTCCATTCAGAAGCCTACCACCAACACCATATATCACTAATACCTGCCATAAACCTTCCCTATTAACTCTATCATACGCCTGTTGCAAATCCATAAAACCTAAATACAATTTATTCTTCTTCTCCCTCATTTTCTCAATCATTTGTTTCAATGTAAAGATTTGATCCACACATCCTCTACCACTCCTAAACGCACCTTGTTCTTCACCAATCAGTCCTTCAGTCACTCGACGCACTCTTTCGACCAAAATACCAGCATATACCTTCCCTACAACACTCAATAAACTTATTCCCCTATAATTTCTACAGTTCCCCTTTTCTCCCTTACCCTTATATAAGGGTACTATTACCGCTCTCCTCCAATCCCTTGGAACTATACCCTCTATAAACGCTTTATTACACAACTTCCAAATCCAATCAATCACCATCTCACCTAAGTTCTTGATCATTTCACCAGTAATTTCATCTATACCTGCAGATTTACCATTCTTCAACTTTTTCACTCTGCCCATTACCTCCTCCTTACTAATAACCTCATCCCCAAAGTACCTATTCCTTCTTGCACCATCAAACCCACACACATTCACTATCACCTCTTCATTACTGTTAATATTGTGCAGATTTTTGAAGTGTTCTTTCCACACTCCCCTCACATCCATTTCATCAGTTACAAAAGCACCATCCTATTCATTATTCTAAGCAGATTCCCCTTATTCTCATTCTTAACCTTTCGCTTCCTTCCAGAAGAGCTTCCTATTCCCTTGTAAGTCCTCATTCATCCTCCTTCCAAACTGTTCATTTACCTCTTGTTTTCTCCTACGTATACACCTTTTAGTATTTCTTTTTTCCTCCTTATATAATTCCAAGCATCTTTCTTTTGAAACTTCATCGTTTGCTTTTAGTACATTCAACCACGCTTCTTTTTTACCTTTAACCGCTTTCATCACCTCTTCATTCCACCATTCACTGTTAACATTCTTGCTTCCTACTTTAGCACATCCACATACTTCCTTTGCACTACTAACAATTGCTTCCTTCATTTGCCCCAGATTTGTTCAGTATCAACTTGTTTCAATATATATATATATATATATATATATATATATATATATATATATATATATATATATATATATATATATATATATATATATATATATATATATATATATATAAAAAATAATATATATATATATATATATATATATATATATATATATATATAGTATATATATATATATATTTCTTTATATGGCTATATATATATATATATATATATATATATATATATATATATATATATATATATATAATATGAAGAAAGACTAATGATAAGAATAATAATAATAATAATAATAATAATAATATATAAATAATAATAATAATAATAATAATAATATAATAAATGTAATCAATACAATATATTTAATATAATTTGGATCATAACAAAAAAGAATATAATAATAAAGAGAATCATACATCACACTGTGTAATAATATATATATATATATATATATAATATATATATATATATAATAATAACAATAATAATATGTTATATAATAATATGTTTATAATAATAATAATATATATATGGTTCATGTTTCATAATAATAATAATAATATGTAATATGTAATATATATGTATAACAATAATAACCAATATCGCTGTATGTAATAACAATAATAATAATAATAATAATAATAATAATATATATAAAATTGATAATAATTATATATCATATAAATAATAATAATAATATATATATATATATATATATATATATATATATATATATATATATATATTTATATATATATATATATATATATATATATATATTTATTTTTTTATATATATATGTGATTTCATGTGAGCTGGATGCCGCGTTTCTCTGAGTCATGAAATTTTAGGTTATGTATTTACAATCTTGTTTAAATTTTTCATGTCTAGGGTAAAAAAAAATTATATAAATCTCTACTGATTTTAGTAAAGGTGAAGCAGTTAAAGTTTAAATTTACTTTCCTTTTATAATTAATAGTTTAATATATATATATATATATATATATATATATATATATATATATATATATATATATATATATATATATATATATATATATATATATATATATATATATATATATATATATATATATATATATATATATATATATATATATATATATATATATATATATATATATATATATATATATATAACCAAGGTAAAGGAGTGATAACAAAAAATATTTTGTACGATTTTGGTACTTTATTAAACTTTATCCAGTTTAATAATATTTTTTTTTTTTTTTTTTTAAGGGCATAATTCCAGAAAAGGGCCAGGAGAATTATCTCGAAAAGTATGACACTTACAGGAAAAGCAAATACATATTTGGAATCAGCGTATAAAGCTTATTACCGGAATGTAAAAAAAAAAAACTCGAAAAGTACGACACTTACAGAAAAACAAATTACATATTTGGAATCAGCGTATAAAGCTTATTATATGTAAAGTCGTTTCGTCCCCCCTCTGTCCCCAATCGGCTCGAGCCCCCTAAAAATTGAAGTTCAAGGAAACATATTTCCATTAGGGGCTCGAGCCGATCTAGACAGAGGGGTGAATTCGGGCCCGTCGTCCACCTAGAGGCCGAGAGACCCCGACTCCTGGTATCAATGCGGTCTACCCTTGGGTATTCGTTAGTTTTAAATCATAAAACGACTTTGAATATAATAAGCTTTATACGCTGATTCAAA
>JABUQX010066541.1:32500-50397 GCA_015478945.1 Trachelipus rathkii | reverse complement strand
AAAAAATGAGAGAGAATTAGTACTGAGATGAATGGATTAACGTAATAAAACTCACGTAAGTGATTTAATTATGGTCTAACTTGCCATTAATGGTATTGATGCAAAATTTATGGTATATGCAGATTGTTGGGGTGTGTGGTGTGTTTATGCTTAAGTGTGAGAATGATTGATGTATGGCAGGAGGTATTTGATTTATTTATCTATCGCGTGTAGGGAAAGTTGATTTTACATGTTTGTTGTTAAGGATATATGATGGGATGTGTCGGTTTGAAAATGACTCACTCTCGGTGTAATCATCATTCATGCGCTATAAAAATGCGCCCAAGTACCTGTGTATTAAATTATAGGGTATCGTTCAGAATCTGTAGACTATAGACTCGTTTTTAGAATTTATCATCTGTAAAGAGTAGTGAAGTGATAGAGTTAAGTAAGGTAGGAATGAATCTGGACATGCTAAGGGTGACTCAGGAGAGGCTATCTGAGAGGAGGTTTGTTGTGCACGATTAAGCGTTCTATGGAAAGGGATTGATAGGAGTAAATTGCTGTCTTATATAATATTATGTTTATGATGGTTTATGGGATTGTTGGGTTTAGGTGTGCCATAAAGTGTACTTAGATATTTGTTGGGGAGTGGGTTATCTTGGGTATTGGAGCGAGAGGTTAGATTGGAAGTCATATTTATATGAATTTTATCTTATTCATCACATTACTAGCGGATTTTCGGCTCCGCACAAGATCTATCTGGACTGGCATACCCTCGCGGTCGCCAGCGATGATTTATAACAGACATAATGAGACAGCTCTTACTCATCATTAAGGCTATCACACGTTCCCAAATAAGAAAACGTTTCATAGCGTAGTGGTTTTTAAAGCTTACCGAATTTTCTACATCCCATTAATATTTTGGCTGAGTTAGTTGTTCTAAAGGAAGTCGCTGTATAGTGCCTGTAGTGTTGGATATGTGATATGGTGGTAGATGTGTTTTGGCGGATGAACACTTATTCGATAAGTATGTGCTGTTAACACTTGGATTGTAAAGTATAGTGATATGTAGTTGATAGTGAATATTAGTGTATTGGTTATGAATATTGATTAGTTTAAGTTGTTGATATTAGTATTGTTGATGAGAAAATCAGGTTTTTTTTGAGGATGAGTGTTAGTTAGTAGTGGAGGTAGGTAGAATGTGTAGATTTTATTAGTTGAAAAAAGGAATAAGTTGAATTTATGGTTGAGATTTGGAGGTGTGTCATAGCATTATGTAATTTATGTGGAATTACTGAGTGATTAATTATTCATAATGGCGTTAGGCGTATGTGATGTATTTGTGGTCTGGATAGTGGTAGAAGTTTTATGTATAATGATTAATGGTGTTTATATTTAGTAAACGCAGAGGACTGTAGTGTTCTTTAGGTCACAAGGATAAGAAGTGGGGATACATTAGTAAGTTTACCTTAGTGCTTATTAAGGATAAGTGGTGAGCACGATCAAGGGGAGGAAACCTTTAGTTGAAGAGAAAAAATTTAAAAGGACAGTATTTTTATTATTAACAAAGAGCTACTAATATAGAATGAATGTTGTAGGTGAGGGATACTGATGGTACAATATATTATGGTCTGAAAGATGTCATATTGATGTGCCTAGAAGTGACATTGATGCAAAGGAACAAGGTGGGTTATTTTATGCACTCATAGTCGTAGATTTCCGGTCTGTTAACGAACAAATCTGAATCATTGAACAAGATGTTTTAAGAAAATGAGAGAGGAAGAAAATTTTTGATGACTTGTATTTAAGACTTTATATTAACTTACTTCTAAAGGAGATTACACAGAAATAAAGAAAATCTTCAAAATTGGTATCTATAGTACATTTGGTGAAAAAAATTTATTCTAGTTGCCTTACATCGAGGAAGTAGTGGGATATCTTGATATCAATCCTTAAACTACTGTGTGCTTAATTATTGTCTGTCTTTGTTCCATCATTCAGATTGAAAAACACTACTTTTTGAGAATAGATACATTTTTCTTCTGTAGCTAAGAGTGTTATCTTTGGGTCTAGTGATCATGTAGACGCATTCTTTCACTAGGTGCGTTCTTTTCTTGTTCTCTTAATATTTATAAGCGTTGAGAGATTCTATCTCTTTTTCCCCAAATTCCACAATATTCATTTTCTCGTTTTTTCCTTTACTACGCTAGCTTGATCATTCTTAATGACCTTTCACTAGGCCGCTTCGACTTATGATCCTCAACAGTCCTAATGAATTTGGGGTCTTCGAGTTATATAATATATTATATATTAAATAGGCTATTTGTCCTTAGCATATATCGCACTACTATTATATACGTATAAGTCCTCCTCTAGGTATAATATATTTATTTTAAATTTTATTACTTTTCTTTAATTATTTTTCAACTATTATCATAATTATTTATCTTACATTAGGAATATATCATACTTTTATTCGGGTACTTATGACTAGTGAAATATACGTAGTAGGATGTGAATGTATAGGTATATGCTAAAGTCTTTAATATCATATCATATAATATATTTGTAATGGCATCCTGGTATACATGTATGACTGATTACTTACTAATATTAGGATGTTAATGTTGTAAATTTAATATATTAAATTTAATAAATTTCTATTTATTCTCTCATCGAGTTTATTTGAGTAGTTTATACTATGTTAAATACTTAATAAGTATACATGATATAAGCTTATGAGTAGATATGTCTTACTGTGAAAAGATATAATATTTATATATATATATATCGATTCACTTAAAATGAGGTCTTTCTTAGTATATTTACAACTGTTGTTTACTCGATGTATGAGAGTGATTGATTAAATAGTTATTTATGCATATATTGGGCTGTATAATCAGTACGTATATATACGGGGTTGGAATGTAATGAAATAACTTTAGTATTGTGGGTAATTTTGTTAGTACGCAAGTGCGGCATTAAATATGGCCATTATATGATATTGTGTAAATGAATGAAATTCTGAGGACACTGAATTCTGTAACGAATCTTGATAATTATTATAGCTGTCATATCTTTCTCTCTATAACTCATTATAATAGGAGTACATATAAGTCAACTATCATATGGGACAATCACTTAGTTGAGTGGATATATATCGAATAAAGTAATTAATGTATAAAGTAGTAACTACTTCCACCTCTCTACTACTATCTGATTAAGTTAACTTATTTATTTTTAATTTTCATGATTAATTTATAGTTATGAGTATTAAAGGGATATGATTATTTTAATATAATTATTATTCAATATATTTAACCGTGCGATAAGTACTCTATTTAGGATTATCTCAAAGGAGTGTCATGGTTAAAATGCGATTCATATACCTTGATTATTATTAAGATTATTATAACTATTATATTCAACATTCTCTGGATTATGTAAATTTATTACTCTCATCTACTCTAATTATATTAAGTTGATAACGTTTTTATCAGGAAGGTATGTCAGTGAGCTTTATTTTTAATTTTTTTATTAATTAATAAGGTTAAAATTGTCTGATTTAGCTTCTAATGGCACTAATCATCTATTAGAGGGTAAGTATCAGTAGAAACATATATACTAGTTTCTATTCTATCATATAGAAAGAATGTTATGTCATATACTAATATAATATTCAGTTTAGATGGTTTGTTGAGAGTGTAATAGATCGTCTCAGCACAATTTAAGACAGTCTTTCTCGTTCTCAAATAACCGTCTAGATAAGTGATTTGATACTTCCTCGTAAAAATTCTATAAATCCTTCAAAATTCTTCTTATTTGTATAAAGGTAATAACATTGCTGTATTGTCACGAATAATTATATATTATATGACTCTATGTTATTCTTACTCTATGGCCAACACAGCTAATAATAAAATGTTTACTTTGTTAACAATAGGAATTTTGAGCATATTTCATATGCTCATTATTGATTGGAATAAATTATTACTTGCAGGTTATATTGTAAAAACACACGAGATATTTTATATTGAATGGTGAGTTAGTAATAATACGTTGATAACGTATTCTGTTATTCCAAATCTGCACAATATTTGTTATGATGACATATGATATAGATACACAATTCTACATATATAGATGTGGACGCTTGTATATAACTTCATTGTTCACATGGATAAAATAAATTATAGTTTACGAATATGACAGAAAATGTTATGCATTAAATGAAAGGAACAAATACAGTCTTTTATAATTATTACTTTAATTTTACTTCCTGATATACATTATAACACCATATTATTTTTAGAGGGGTTATACTCTATACCTCATCAAAAATTCTCCATTTTTCACTATTATTAATATATATATATAAGAGTTAGAAAGGTTTACTCTAACTAATATATATCGCTTGATCGTGTCACCTGTTACTAAACATTGAAGCGTGAGGTATCGAGTGACGTAAAATATCTCCTCAAATTCATACTCGTCTAAGTTAATTAATGATATATATGCGTGTGTAGTGATTAATTGTAGATCGTGTGTGCTCAGTTAGATGGTCAGTGTTGATAATGTGAATTGGTTGTTAGAGAAATATAAATTATATCTGTGTCACTCATTAAAATCGAAGGAAGCTGTAATATAGCTAGAATAATCTTTGTAATTACCTCTAGTTGTGCCTTAGGTAATATAAAATAAAATACTTAAATATACGTTTGAGTATTTGCTAATTGAATAAGTATAAAACAAGAATAAAATAATTACAGTACATTTTAAAATAAACAAAATAGGTGATTAGCGACAGAATAAAAAGTACTCGAGGATATTGAAACATAATATGTGTATAATTTAGCGTTGAAAATTGGCGATTGTAAAACACGACATAAAGCCAATGTAAGTTATTAAAACTAGTAAAGCAGGTACTATAGTTGAATTTAGAACCGTTAAAACAATGTAGATGAAGTGTCCCGTTATTAGGCAGTAAAAAATAAAAGAGAGCAATGCTAAATATTTAACACTTATAGATATTATGTCATTCTCTAAAAAATGGTTAGATTAATTCTGTATCTCTAATTGTTTGAAAAGTAATGTTTAGTTCTTTATAAGAGGGGGTAATGTTTATAGTTTTGTAAAATAAACAATATATGATTATAATACAAATGTCTGTTTTATTCTATGTTATAAATCTCTAATGGATTTGGCGGTATTAAAAGCAGTAATATGAGTCAATGTAAGATTTACAATACGCGATTAGGCTCTTAACTCGCACACCCAGAAACGAGCCGGGTTTAGGCTAACAACCTCCTTTATTGGCATAATTTACCTGGATCTCTTGACCGTCATTATAGAAGGGTAGTAATGTAATATGAGTTAAAGCAGTAAAGCAGGAGTTTCAAAGCAGTAAAGCAGAGAGTTAAAAGAGCAGTAAAAGCAGTAAAAAAAAAGCATACTAATTGCACTCTCCCTTGGGTTGTTAGTTTAACTCCATTCTTTCATTTGAAATGTTAACACTGTGAATTTATAAATCTCACTTAAGGAGTAGCTACAATACATATAATACATAATGCTATCTATAACAATGCCTGCGACTTATTGTAGTAAGTAATAATGACTCATATATAATTATGAAAAGAAATTCTTTTGAATATTTATACATTGATCTACATATTTTTTCGTTCGCCTGAAAGTATTGCCGTTCTGCGGACGCTCGGCCGGCTGTACGCGGAATGATTTGCGCCTCTGCGGGCGCTTACGCGACGGCGTAACGCGGAAATATTGCGCCTGGGCGCACGCGGCGGTTTCGCGCGGCGACTGCTGACTCACTAGTAAACTAGTACACGTGGAGCTCACGAGAAAAGAGACTACGGTTCTAAACCCCAATTCTTTACAGTATGAATTATGCAAATATGTGGTAAAAAGTTTTCTAATATCTGGAAAGAATTATCTTCATATCTGTTCAATATTTTACTTTATGTTCTTCTCCTTTTTTCATTTTGGGTATCTTATTATCGGAAGGCGCGCACAATCTCACACGGTGGCCATAGCCATGTTCATTGATACGCTGTGAGAGAGACTTCTCCTAGGGCGAATGCACACCACTCATTAGACTCTCCGAGAGAGGGATTAGCGACCTTCGCGCTTTTAGTCCACTTCCTAAGATATTAGCTGATCGTGAGAACTTATAAGTGGAGGTCACACCTGATCCTCTACGAAAGGTTCGCTTTCATAATCTCCTGGTCCTTTGGACTTAACGGAGGTGGCTTTTCTCGCACGATGCTGAGACTTTTTGCTTATACAGAGAGTTTCTAAGGATTCTAAATGGCCAATTGGGTGAGCTGCAACTACCTATAGTGGAGAGAGCTCTGAAAATTAGATCTCACCAATAATTCCACAACCGTTTCACTAGGTCTTCTCTCGAGAGCCTTAACTCGAGTTGATTACGGTGGTTGGAAGAGGCACACCTACTATTCATGACGGCTATTTCAGCTCAGCCGGGGGAGCTCATGAACAGAGAAAGGCTTAGACATAAAGAGGTCTTTCAGGTGTGGTAATTTTCCATGTTTGGCAGCTGCGACCTTTTTGGCACTATATGTGGACTCACTTTACTCAGATTGGTATCTGGACCCACACTTATGTCTCCTCCCGGAGTGTTTCCTTAGCTCTTGCACTTGCACTTGTGCGATTTGAGGGCACTTTCAGTGGGACAAGGCTGCCACTTGGACTCAACTCGAACTCTGCTCCTGGACATTCACGATGCTTACACTAAACGTTTACGCATCCTTAGGACGGAGAGATTCCTGACTACTTAAGTTGAAAGGAAGTTTCCCAGATGCTTCTTTTACGGCCTGATTTGGAGACTCACCATAAATGGGACTGTACCATAGGTAAAGTTTTGTTGGAGAATCCATGGCATCTCATAGATATTAAATTCTAGATTCATCCAACTAATAAAGATTAACTACCGGAGGCTATTTAAAAGCATGATTTTCATCAATAGTTATATCTATATATTTAATATACCTCAAATCTGCCTACAGCCCGTGTAAGGCCGCTGATCAAATAATAGATGCTTCTTGGATATTACCCAGCCAAATAATTAAACCACAGCTGCGCTGCATCGTTGATGTACGACACAAATACAAAAACATCACAATTAGTAACACTACATAGTTATTTGTCATTAGTGTATAATGTATATACTAATTGCTCTTTTATTTTATTCGAGAGAAAAATCACGACAGTGGACGATATATGTTATTATAATACTGTATAAATCGACTATATATATTTAAACAGTTTTAGGAGAGTGATAGTGTAGTGTTTTTTGTATAAATTCATGTTGTGAGTTATGTAATGATAAATCTTGTGTGTATTGATGTGGTGTGTGTGTATGTTATGTTAGTGTTGTGTGTGTGTGTGGTGTGTGATGTGTGTATGTATGAGCTAGTTCAAGGGTTAGGAATAGATTTCCATACATTCATTTATATTTCAAGGTTTGATAACGATTAATTATAGTGACGGTGAGGTGTAGCCATCGATGGAGCAAATAAATATTAAGCGTGAGAGCCAAATTGTACCCATGTGTAATTGTATCTAAGTCTACAGTAACTCGAAATAATGTCATATTTGATTTAATACACAAGTTTATAGTATGCATACAATCAAAAATGGCTAAGCCCTAAAGGAAGGGCAAAACTAATTACCTCTGCCTCAGTCCAGTGCTTCTAAAGTGATCACCGATTTGGTATTTTTGTCGAGAGCCTTGTAGAATAGAGATCATCAAGGTGACAACAATAATGTAACACGGACATACCAAAATAAATAGGGCTATGTTTGATGTTGTCGCTTAAACTTGGGGGTCCTCTAATAAATTAGGTGGCGCTGCTGCAAAATTGATATCTCTCTCTATATGGAAAGCCGTGAATGCGATTTTGGGTCATAAAAATTTTTAGTGGTGGGGGACACGTACATTTGACTGCGTGTCATCTGCACCCGCGTCATACCTGTTGTTCACGCCAAAACGTTTGGCAAAAAGTTAAGCGGATTGCCAGAGAAGAAATTATATGCGTGTGTGTCGCATATTTATAAATTTAGGTTTTGCCAGGAAATCAAGGCTTTGCTTCTTTGATGCCGAATTAATTACCGTGGGTCCAAAAATGACCAAGTGGCAGAGGATTATTTCATATAGACCTAAGGGATTTGGATTACGTAAAAAACGGTCAATAGTATAACCATAAAAAGTAAATGCAAAAAAGTCAAGTCAGGTAAAAGATATTAGCATCGCTCAAAAAGGTCAAGGTGTCCAAAAAAAAAGTAACAAGTCACATAGCTCAAGGAGTTCATACCAATGAATGTAAAAAGACGACATGTACAACGTCAACGACATCAAATCATTACTCATTTGGAGAGTAGTTAAAGTCGTCAGTGTTGCAATATTGTAATGATATACTTATACTCTTAAATAATTAAATAATTAATATATAATCATTAATAATATAATAATTATAAATTAATAATAAATATTAATAAATATAATAATAAAAATATAATAATAATTACATTATAATAAATAATAAATAATAATTAAATAATAATAATAATAATAATAATATTTAAATAATAATAAATTAATTAAATCAATAATAATAACTTAAATATTAATATTTAAATTAATTAAAAATAATTAATAATTAAATATATAATAACTTATAATTGAGTGATTAGATTATTGTGATTGATTTTATCCTAATAAATTCAGTTGTTTCGAAAAATAAATTATGTAACAAATATTTTCGAAAAACTTTCTGTATACAAAACACGAATTGAAAAATAGAAAATTAGTTATATGTAACAGTATTTTATTGAAATACCATAGAAGAAACGTTTTCACATGAAAGTCCACATGTCAAATTATCGAGTTTTTATCATGTAGAATGTTCATTAATAATCACTAGCTTCCTCTTTACGTCGCGACAGTACAATACTCAGAAAGACTCAATTTTCTTTTTAAAATGAGACCACTAATATTTCATTGTTAATTATTTTGTTAATTATATGATGATTATAAATATTATTCATTAATTTGTGTGAAAGGGTAGACTCAAAGGTCTATAGATATAAACTTAGCTACTTGTTGAGTATCAAAATCAAAGATAGTAAGATCTTGAAACCGTATTCATTTACTTATACATCAAGACTTTATAAACTTAAGTATGTTTATGCGATACGAACATTATTAAGTGAACATTACTATTTATATAGTATACGAACAAGATAGAATATTGTTTACTCTATATTGCTTTAATAGGGTCTGAAATTCGTAGAGATAATGCCTATTTTAATAATTTATAAGACAAATTATTCTATGATAAAGAGTATACCTATTATTCTGCTACCTTCTTTTTCTCATCTACCACTCTGTTCTGTACAAATATATAAATAGTAGTTATATGCCACCCTTTTTCTTATTTTTGCATAGTCATCTTAAATTAATGAGACTTTTCTTCTTCCTTAATCTTAATGGTGCAAATTAATATTTTTGAATTAAAAAATATAGGATTGAGTTGATGAAATCCGGGAAAGTGCGAGGAATAAGGTTAGAATCCCATTCCAAACGTCCCCCTCATACCGAAAGAATATTCTTTGCCGGGTAATTCGTTAAGTAATTTGATATGTTTCCCTAAGAGAGGGAGAGGATTATTATTTTTTATGTGTGTGTGTAAAATCATCAATCAAAATTCTTAAAAATGTGAAAAAATCTGCCGGAATCACCTATAAGAAATTTAAATTTTTTTTTTTATTGATTATAATTGGGAGGTGTATCTAATTCATTACCTATGTAACCTAAATTCACCTAAGGTCACCAATGTTTAACACTCAACTTGATCGTTACTATTATATGTGTACATGTAACACATAATGTTGCATAGATTTTAACCTTGAAAACTGTCGGCAATAAATGTATCCGCCCAAGTAGCATCCCCTTCTGTGCCCCAAAAATTTTCTTCGAATTTAAAAGTGTTCGATAGTTTAATGAGAGCGACTTGGAACATCGGCAACCTTTGCCTACTCGACGAAGTTTGCCACTTGCCAACAATTTACACACTCTAATATATAAATTACAATTAACAATGTCTGTAAAAAAGATAATGGATTTTTATTATTATTATAATTTGGAATATCAATAAAATATCGTAAATATCGTTAGCGGAGTCATACAAAGGAGCCAGGAAGGCCTGTGTTTGAATGTGTGAGCTTTGTCTCGTACGTTTTACTAATTTAAAGAAGAATTATATTGTGAAATAAAAGCACCAATACCATTACTATTTGACTATTTAAAATGAATTGTGAACACGCCAAGTGTTGAAGATGAATATTCTTGCAATGCATAGAAAATAAAGAAGAGAATACTATAATTCAATTGTATTATCCTACTGTCTACCAGTCTAGTTCTAACCTGCGACTAATATACTAATATTATGATATATATATATATATAAATATCTATTACTAATATATATATATATATATATATAGTATATATATATTATATATTAATACTATATACATATATTATGTATATATAATTACTATATAGTATATATATATTATATATATTATATAATATATATATATACTATATATATATAATATATAAATTATATAGATATTATATATATATATATAGTTATATATTATACTATATATTATTATATTATATAATTATATATTATTATATATATTTAATATATATAATATACTCATACATAGTAATTACTATATATATATATATATATATATATATATATTATTATATATTATATATGTATGTGGATTATTTTATTATCTACATTTATTTTATTATTTATTTCAACAAATGAACAATTCGATCGTATATAATTGAAGAGCTGGAAAATTTTTAATTAGTTTTGCTTTCCTCTTTATTTATATTTATATGTTAAGTTAAGTTAGGTTAGGTAAAGTTAGGTTAGGTTAGGTTAGGTTAGTTAAGTTTATTTAGGTTATGGTTAGGTTAAGTTACGTTACGTTAGGTTAGGTTAGGTGTTATCTTTTATACAAAATTCTTAAAAGATGTTATATTAATAGAAGCTTAAGACAAGAAAAGTGTTTGAATCGATTCATTTTGGTAAATACAATGAATGCTAGTTATGAACTGTGAAGTAACTAAGTCATTATATATATATTTAATAATATTATATAATTAATATATATAATAATATATTATATATATATATACTATATAATATTATTATATATATAATATATATATATATATATATAGTATATTAAACTGCTACATTACTTAGTTATATGAATTTACGTCTAGTGTCATCTACTTACTCGTTGAATGAAATTCTTAATAATAGAAGCATCTGCCAGTCTTCTTCATTTTTCTCTCTAGTTCTGATTTCATGGCGAAGCAGATCAAAGAGCCTTCAAACGACAACTTGCGTTGGAGGATGAAGCAGTACACCAATCAGTTTCTTGTACATAATGTTCGGATTTCTTTTTCTATATTTTATTCTAATTAAGCTTCGAAGTTATATCATTTTTCAACTTCTTTCAATGCAACAGTTAGAATTTTGTTTAAAGTATGGTATTACTGTGTAACAAGGATAGGAAGGACTTGACAATTCTTCTTGAACCGTCGATGCCTTTCTAACTAACTCTTTAATATCTAAGCTTTCCATACTCACTTCTGTGCTTTCTGAAATGACATGAGAAGGTGTAATGGGCTAACTGTAGTTTTTTCATCACTACAACATATTTCATGTATCTTTTTCTTCTTGAATCTCCTGCAACCCTTTAATCAAATGGCCACGTTGCAAAGTGCAAATTTAACTTTTGTTGTTGATCTGTTATAGCTTACCCTGTAATAGATCAGCATAAAGCAGCTAGTAGTAGATTATCCAAATTTCAATGAGAAAATTTCTCTTCGCAGATTCATGTCTTTATTTTCATCGATCTTTGAAATAGAATACGCTGGTAAGTTGAAAATTTGAATTTATTAACGAACAAGTATAAATCTTAATACATAAAGTTCAGTTAAATCTTCGGAAGTTTAAATTCCGATTTTGTGCTGTGGAAGTCGCAAGTCAGTTGAATTTTTGAATGATTAAACTCACTGCACATAGTCCATAATTCCATACTTGTTTAACTCCAATTTTTGACTTCAATCTACTTAATCATCTTGAAGTTACGACTCCAATTCCTAGTCTGTGAAAATTACTGATATTAGACCTCCGCTCCGATCCGACTTCCGACTCCACCCTCTTCAAAATTACCGATCCCCGATTCCCACCCTCTTCAAAACTACCGACTCCGACTCCACTTTCTTCAAAATAACTTCACACTGGGGACTCCCCTCCCTCACTGCCATAACCTTACTTATCTATCTTATTCAAACACACCTTATTACCACACTGCCAAACGTTTTCACCAATCCTTCTCAAAGCTCTCTTATATTTGCATCCAAAACCAATCTTTCGCAAATATAATATGAGATCCTCACTCTCTTCCATTCTACATCTTATTCTACACCTTCTCCTCCACACTTACCTTAATTTCTTTCATACTAATCCCATAACAAATTTAAAAAATCAAAAGAGATTTAACACATCTTGCCTCACTCTGCTATTAATATTAATATTAAACCAATCACTTTCAACTCCCATTATTCTAAACACACTTTACTAATCGTCATTATTACATACTGTTGATGTCCATTTCCGTAAGCTCCACGATAACACCATGATTCACTAAACCCTGCATATGATTTCCTATTATCCTATCATAGCTAATTGCAAATTCATAAAACTAAACACAATTTATCTTCTCTGGCTCTTTTGCTCAATCATTCTGTTTCAATTAATCTTTGATCCCCGCATCAACTTCTAGGGTGCACTTGTCTTCACCAATGAGCCCTCAGTTTCACTCAAAGGTACAATTTCCATCCAAATACTTAGCATATGTCTTCCTACAACACTGCAATAAACGAATTGATCTAAAAGTTCACTGTTTCCTTCTTATCTCTATACCCTCATATAAGGGTATTTACTAGCTCTCCTCCAATCCCTCGGAACTATACCAGCTCTATAAAGTTTTGGTATAACTTTTAAATCCATTCTTCTTCCATCTCGCATCTAAACTCTTTCTCCTATAATTCTCATCGTCATGCGGATTTACATTCTCTTGCAAAGCTTTCTTATCTACACATGTACGTCCCCTTAATATTCCCTCATCTCCAAAAATATCTATTCTTCTGGCACTCATCATAACACACACATTCACTATATTTTATATAAATATAATATTATTACTAATATATATATATATACATATATATATATACATATCTTATACTTATTATATATATAGTATATATATATATATATACTCAATTTATATATAATATATATATTTATAATAATAATATATACTATATATATATATAGTATTATATATATATATATTATATACTTTATATATATATATTAATATATTAAATATTTATAATATAATATATAATATCATTCTCCACTTTTTCCCCATTGACTGGGGAAGGTGCGTGTAGAAGAATATGAACTGCAAAGTCGAAAGAAAATGCCCAGCCTTACCCGCCTTTTGTAGATTCTTAAGTGTTGAACTCTTTCGCATTTACAAAAATATACCTTGGCTTCATCGGACTGGCTATACATCATCTAGATGCATCTCGTCAAGTAGGGTATTCCTTGTCCATTGTGGCCACAGTGATAACCGTCACAAAACCTCCGCTTTCACTTCCAATTGATTGACCCTTAATCTCGCTCTGCAAACTCACATTCCCTCTCATCCAGGCATTCTTACATGAGTCAATTTCACTTTTATCGGTCCCCCAGCCGATCGATTCCAGAGCCACCACTTATATATTCCGCTAAACCAACCCGACTGTCATACTAGTCCTTTCCACACTTGACCAATGGCATCTCAATGTACTTTCAATTATTCTCTTCATTTACTCTGTTCTTCAACACACAAACTCCGTATACGTTCATCCTCTCATTTTATTAAATTCACTCTCTTCCTATCAATTCACATTATTGTCCTCATAGAACATTGTATTTTTACACTATAACTCCTTTAAGACCATAATTTCACTACTATGCATTAACATGAAAGTACATCAGAACCTCTATGTAAGACTCGTAGAGTACTAAGACTCTAGTCCTTAACATTCTACCAATGATCTTAATTGCACCTCACCCCATTCATACAATTCAAAACTTTCCTTTCATACACTCTGCATCATCCGTTCCCTTTTTCATCCAGGCATTAATATAAGATATTTAACTCAGAACACTTGTTCAGTTCCATACAATCCAATATCATGCTTCACAACGAGGATGTCTCACTCACACCATAACTTATCTCTATCTACTTACTTCAATCCTTCTTTCTACACACACTGCCTAAATCAGTCTTAAACTTCTTCAGAATTCCCACACAAACCAAAAATCCGCATATAGAAGGTGAGATTCCTCCACTCTCCTTCCATTATCCCATCATTTAAACACTTTCTACTACCTACTTCTATTCTTCATATTCTCAGTCAGTATTAGAAATTGAATGACCAAGGAAACATAACACATCCCGCCTCAATCCGCTATAAATTCAAACAATCGGCTTTCAAACTCCTTTTTTCTTACAACGATTTCACATCCGGTATTAACGTACTTTTGATTCATTCAAAGCCTTATTAACGATACAAATTAGTCATAACACTCCCATAGATTTTATAATGTTATCATTCCCTTTTTCAAAATCCATAAAACCTAAATATATATTATTATTTCTTCTCATTTCCTCAATCATTTATTTCAATTAACTAAAAGATGTATCGGTGTCACTATTGCTATAACGCAAATGTTCTTCAACCAATCAGTCCTTCTGTCACTCGAGCTATCTCTCCTACTCACAATAAACTGAATATATCTTCTTTTACATTCAAAAACTAATTCATCATTAGCCATTAGCCTATCTCCACCTTACCTTAATAAGGGACTATTCGCTTCCTCTAATCCCTCGATCTACATCCTCCATAAATTACTTTATTACCAACTTGCAACCACCAATCACCACTGCGCCTCGCTCTTGATACATTGTTCACTCAATAATTCTAACTACTGCAGATTTATTATCATTCTTCATACTTTCTCACGTCAACCCAATTCATCCTCTATCTAATGACCTTCATCCCCCAAAATACATAGTTCTCCTCTTGCGCTATCAAACGTACACACACCACATACACTATCACATCTCAGTAACCTGGGCCATGCTATGCAGGTTTTTCGAAGTCTTTCCCTCCCACAGCCCCTTCACATATTACTTAATTGCGAAAGCACCATCCTATTCATCATCCAAAGCATGTAACCTTTCTCAATTCTATACTTTCGCCACTCTTCCAGAAGAGATCTCCTTTTCCATTATAGTCCCATTCAATTCCTCCTTTCAACTGTTCATTAACTATTTTCCTCCTACGGTTGCCAGCTTTTTAGTATCTTTCTTCCTCCTTAATATTAATCCCAACTATTTTTTCCTTTGAACCTCAATCATTGGTTTTGTACATCAACCAGCTTCCTCTACACTTTTAACCGCTTGCATACCTATTCATTCATCTCCTACTCGTTTTATACATTTCTTTAATCTCTACTCTTAGTTCACACCACATACTTCTGTTTGCATACTAACAACTGCTTCTCATTTGCTTCCAGATTGTTAGTTTCATCTTGTTCATTATTAATACTGATTTATTTTAACAAGAGCCTTTAAATAATCATCATTTATTACTTGTCCTTAACGTCTCACTCTAATTCTAAGCCCATTTCTTTCTTATGACAATCCCTCTCTCATCCAAGCCTCCACTCAACTTCATTTTTACTAAAACATTTAATGACCCGATAATCCCATTTATAACCCCCTCACTGATTTAACATCCACCAATACAAAATCAATCTTACATTTCACTTCTATACCATCTCTACCTATACCAACTCTAGCATGCTTATTAATACTCTTGCGTTTAAAGGAAGTATACTTACACACTTTCTCTTTCCTTAAAGAAATCAATCACCATTCCGTCTCATTTTTATTTTATTCTCGTTACATCCCAAAAACACCTATTATACCATCCTTTTTTTGATAACCGATTCAATCATATAGATCACTCAACACAATCAATCTGAAGCTCTTACTCACCTAATCCAAAACATCTTTCAGATTATCACAGAAAATTGCACTCTCCTCAAGATTACCTTCAGATGGACCATATGTCACAAAAACGCATACCTTCCCCTATTCAAACTTAAATTTAACCATTAGAAATCTACTACTCACACAAACAAAATCTATCAAAGCTCTGTACCACAGTATCATTTAAAAAATTTGAACTCTTCTTTTTCTCGCCTTCTCAGTCCTTTCCTAACCCGTAACATTACACATTTCACACTGCCTTCTCCTAACCGTGTATTAGCTTCCTAGCAAATGATAAGTGGTAGTGGGCAGCCAGCCTATCAAATACTGTGAACTTAGTTGCCTTCTATGACAAACAGAAAATGCTCTGTGGGCAATTCCTTCTTCACCACTACGTTAGGGATATAAGGGATAAGGATGACTTACAGACTTTGTCTGAAGTAGGGTGTATGTAAGTATTTGTTATTAAGTGTTTTATAAGGTGTGTATATTATGTCTGATGAGGAGTGTACTAATGAAACGCTAAAGAGAAGGGGCGAAACGTAGGCACTTGAAAATTCCATGGGAGACCCTATCACAGCATAACTCATGGGGTAATAACTCGCTGCGATGCGCTAACTCTCTTCTCTTCTCTCTCTCGTCCCTCTCTCCTTCTCTCTCGCTCTCTCTCTCTCGTCCTCTCTCCGTCTCTCGTTCTCTCTCTCTCGTTCTCTCTCTTCTTTTTCTCTTCTCTCTCTCATCTCTCTTCTATATATATAATAGTATATATATATAATATATTAATATATCTATATATATATATAATATATATATATTATTCATCTATAATAATATATTATCATAGTATATATATATATATATATATTTATAAATTATTATATATATACATGAATACTATTATATATAATTATATATATATTATAATATATATATATATATAAATATTCTGAATATAATACAATAAATATATCCTTATGTTCATACGTATATTCTTATATTCGGGCTATATTACTATATATAATATATATATAATATATATATTATATATAATATATATATATTAATATATAAAATTATTAATATATTACTATATCAATTATATATTTTTTCCATAATTAACGACAATTTAAAAATCTTTGATCGTCATTTATTTCCAAAAATGAATATAGTTTGCTTTTAAGATTATTTTTTCCGTTCTTTTGAAGTAACGGGTTTTAAATCGGATGCCGATCTCGAGGAATTCGGTATATTGTAGCCCAGTGAGTCGGAATCCCAGTCGAGTTTTCAAGTATTTCGCCATCGTCGGAATCGGAATCAGAGTAAGGCTTGGAAGTAACAATAAAATAAGTTGTAGGAGTCATAACGAGAATCTGAATTGAGGAACCTTAGGTAGTTGAAATCTGAATTGGAAACTGTGTCGGAAATCCACAATTCGATGAATTGTTGCTTGAAATGGAGTCGTAATATCTTATAAACTATTACACTGATCTGATCATTATTGATAAGATCAACTTATTGGAACCACTGACACATTGAAATATATTTTTAAGATGAGCTACACCTTATAGAATTCTTCTTCTTGTTTTTCTTCTCGTACTCCTTCTTGTTCATTCTTTTTTGCTAGCAATTTTTATAATAAATATCGTAACCAGATTCATTAC
>JABUQX010066541.1:0-30000 GCA_015478945.1 Trachelipus rathkii | reverse complement strand
TGCTATAGGTTATAAATTTAGTTGAGAGGGGAGAGTTCACAGATGTATTACGGCTTCTATTCGGTTGTAGAAACGTAAAGACAACGAGAAGCAAATATAGAGATATGTCTTTATGATGATAGTAAGGAAATCAGAATGGGAGATACTAATTGAGAGGGTGAGAGATTTAACGAGGAGAGATTGGGAAGAAACAAGAGGATTTAGGGTGAAGTCGTCGAACGTGTCAAAGTTATTCACGATGAAATGCTGTGAGAAATGTATAGAAAGGAAGGAAAGGTACGGTGTTTTCTATCTGGAGAAAGCATATGATAGATGAAAGGGGGAATTATGAAGTGCTGGATGATTGTGTAGGGGTGTAAATAGTTAAGATTAGGCCTTATAGAATAGCAGAATGTTTGAGAGTATTAGGGGGGAGATCGAGTTGGGGTAAAGGAGGTTAAGATAGATGTGTAATCGTCACCCTGGCTTTTCAATTAATTATGGAGAGTGTTGCAGAAGAATCATGAGGAGGAAGGGGTGAATTGATGGATAGGGGTATCAGATGGGAAGTGAACATTATTACATTGCGGATATACTGCGTAGTGCGAAGAATTCAGATGGGCTTTTAGATTTGTAGGAGTTGAGGTAGTATGACAAAAAGCGTCTTAGGAAACCAGGAAAGATAAATGTTAGTGTTAGAGGATGAAACAGATGAGGGAATGGGGTTAGAGATTAGAGTAGGAGGTGTTAAAGAAGTAAAGTTTTCAGATATTAGGGATGGATTGGTAAAAAGGAGGTGAAGAAGAGATAAATCACAGAGTAGGAGAAGGAATGAGAGCATTGAGTGGTTGAGGAATTATGGAAAGGGGGGATTTATCACACTCAACTTTAATATAAGCCATGTTTTGAAAAAATATGTTCCAGCGGTACTATATGGTGTGAAACATGGGGTTGAATGCATAGGTCCAAGAAGGAAGCTGGAAGTTTGAATGAAAGGTTGAGAACCCGGTATGTGGTTGCAAAAGAGAGGGATTAGGATACTAGTGATAAGAGAGAATTATTGAAAAAAATGGTTGGAAAGAGCGGGAAAGGAATGTTAGATGGTTTGGACCATCTGGCGAGAAATGAGGAACAGAGGGTTGTTAGATAAGAGTTGGGAGGCGAGGGATAGAAGAGAGGAAGGGGAGACCGAGAAGAAGTGGATGGATGGAATAAAGAATGCTGGAAGAGAAGGAGAGGGTGAGGATGTAGGTGTATGGCGAACGATAGAATGAATGGAGAGCTGAGGTGGGCGAGATGAAGGAAAATATAAATTAGGGCTGAACGTACCACTACCCCGCTTAAACGGGAATAAAGTTTTGTCATAATAATTAAAATATATATATAATTATATATATATATATATAATATATTATATTATATATAATATATATATTATATATAATAATATATATAATATATATATATATTATAATTATATATATATTGTATTGTTAGAGCCACACAAACATACGTTATATACTTGAACTAATTGCATACATACAACAACATACATATACATACATACATACAAAACTTCGATGCATATCAACATAACATAATACATACATACATAATACATAATACATACATACATACTATATAATATATATTAAAATATATAGTATATATAAATATAAATATATTATTAAAATATATATTAGTATATATATATATATATATATATTATTATATATATATATATATTCAAAACCACCCCCCCTCAACCCCCACCCTACCCCCCCATCCCCTATATCTATAGCTTCAGCATCTATTGATTTCAAGTTATATTTTGTATCATTTTGAGGTAAACATAACATAAAATAATTCTATATTACAACCAACGATTATATTTACCGTCAACAATTTTACATCAATAAGCTAAAACATATCACGACCTGAAACAAGAATTATAGCTATACAACGACAAACCTAACATACCTTACGCTCAACTAAACAGCCAAACATTATAGTTCCATACTTAACAAGCAGTAAGTAAAGACTAAACATTACATACACGAACCGTAACCGTTCCACACTTTTTTCAAACGCATCTGTAACATTGTTAATTTAGCTTAACATAGTAATATTTACAAAAATTTATCATAACCTTACCTAATTACAGTATTAACCAGCGAATATATGCTGACGTAACAAGTTTTAACATTAATAAACCTAACATAGCATAACCTGAACTAAAGAAATAAAATGTACAAAGCCAAACCTAACACAACTTACGCACGCATAAGACAGCCATATTAACAAAATCCAGCTTAAACAACAAGTAAAGTATTTTGTTTGTTTTCTTTAAATATTTTGTTTAAAAATTTATTCTTTTTATGTTTATAACTTAAAAATTTGCATTTTTACATTACCCTAAAGCAGTAAATCAGTAAATCAGTTAATCAAATTGCCCTCCAGCCTCTATTGATCTATTGATCATTGATTCAAATCATATTTTTATAACAATAACACAAAAACTTATTTATTTTTTTGTTATAAAGTTTAATGTTATTATTATTATTTTAGTTTATTATTTTTATTCAAAAAGAATCTATATATTTTAAAATCTTTTATTTATTTCTGTTTTGTTTTTCTTTAAACATTTGGTTTTAACTAAAATTTCTTTCATTTTTGTTTATAACGTAAAAATTTTCATTTTTTACATACCTAAAGCAGTAAATCAGTAAATCAGGCTACCCCTGGTAAATCAAAATCAGTAAATCAGTAAAGCAGTGTAAATCAGTAAATCTGTAAATCAGTAAAATAAGTTAAAGCAAAATCAGTTAAATCAAAGTACCATCCACACCTGTCCTACCTTTCCATTATCTATTGAATCTAGTTGATCCTATGATCTATTGATTCAAGCATATTTTGAAAAACATATCTCAAAAAACTTTTATTTATTTTGTTTGTCTTTTATACAAAAACATTAAAATTTAATATAAATACCGTTTTTATTCTTGATTATTAAATTAAAGGAACTCGTTTTACTAAAAAAAAAAAAAAAAATTATTTCTTTTTAGGTTATAACTTAAAAAAATTTGCAGTTTTTACATACCTAAAGCAGTAATAACTCAGTAAAGCAGTAAAATCAGTAAATCATCAATAAATCAAACTGCCTTCCAGCCACCTTCCTATCACTTTTCCATATCTATTGATCTATTGACTATTGATCTATTGATCTTTATCTATTGATCATCAAAACTGCCTCTTTCCAGCCACTTCCTATCCTTCCATAATCTATTGATCTATTATCTATTGTTCTATTGATCTAATGATTCAGATCATTTTTTGTATACAAATTCAGAAAATTTTTATTATATTCTGTTTGTTCTTTAAAATTTTTGTTCTTACTATATAAAAATTTATTCATTTTGTTTATTTCTTTAAACATTCGTCTAACTAAATATTCTTCATTTATGTTTATAACGTTAAAAAATTTGGCATTTTTTACATACCTAAAGCAGTAAATGCAGTAAAGCAGTAAATCAGTAAATCAGTAAATCAAACTGCCTTCCTGGCCACCTTCCTATCCTTCCATTATCTACCTATCTATGATCTATTGATCTATTAGATCTATTGAAACTGCCCTCCAGCCACCTTCCTATCCTTCCATGAGCTATTGATCTATTGATCTAATTGATCTAAATTGATCTATTGATCTATTGATTCCAAGTCAATTTTGTATAACAATCTTAACAACAGAAAAGTGGATTGTTTTCTTTTCTTTAACATTACGTTTTTACTATAAAAAATTTATTTTATTTTTTTTTAAGTTCTTTAGGAACATTTGGTGGTAACTAATAATTTGCTTTCATTATGTTGTATAAACGTAAAAAATTTCGCAAATTTTTTACATACCTTAAAGCAGTAAATCAGTAATCAGTAAAGCAGTAGAATCAGAAACAGTAAATCAAATTGCCTTCCAGCCACCTTCCTTCCTTTCCATGATCTATTGATATATTGAATCTATTGATCTATTATCTATTGATTCATGTGAAAATTAGTAAATCATAACAGAAAAACTTTTTCTTTTATTTGTCCTTGTCCAACAGGAATTTATATTATATTATTATGCATTATAGTTTATAACTTAAATATTGCATTTTTACATACCCTAAAGCAGTAAATCAGTAAATCAGTTAATCAATGCCCTCCTACCATCCTACCCTTCCTTGATCTATGATCTATTGATCTATTGATCTATGATCTATTAATAAAATAAATTTTTCATAAAATATTAAAAACTTTTAAATTTTTTTGGTTTGATGTTAAATAGAACAATATAAAATTTACTACAAAGTTTAATTCTTTTTATGTTTATAACTTAAAATATTTAATTTTTAACACAAGTTAAAAAAAAGTAAATCAGTAAATCAGTTAATCAAACCACCCACTCTATCCTCATACCATTCTGATCTATTTGATCTATTGAATCTATTGATCATGTCATATTTTGTATACATAACAGAAATATAAATTCGTTAGCTGACTGTGTTGTGAAATGTGCGTTTTGTTGTTGCTGTTGTTGTTGTTTGTTGTTTTTTTTGTTTGTTGTTGTTGTTTGTTGTGTTTTTGTTTTCTGTTGTTGTTGTAGTTGTGTTGTTGTTGTTGTTGTTGTTAAATAATATTTAACGTTCAAGTTAAATGAAAAAATACAACACTTTTTCAAACATATTTCAAAAATATTAATGTTAATTTTACATTAACATTGTAACTAAACAAAAAATATAATTCTCATCCTACCTAAACTGACAAGAGCATTCATTAACAACAGTAACCTAAATTAGAAGTCTCAACTTACCAGCAGAAGTGGCATAGCAATCTCAATCTTTACATTACACAACTGCTCAAAATATATATTATTATTATTATATATATTATTATTATTATTATTATTATCTATTATTTATTTTTATTATATTATTAGTATTATTATTATTATTATTATTTAACATAGATCTCACAACACCAATAACGCGTGAGATCACTTGGCCTCCAGGTCCACAACTAGAACAATGGTAGGTAAATTGCTCCTCTACCAGGACCACCTAAGCTTACGTAATCTCTTGTTCGCTCAAGGGATAGCAATCAAGAGAACCTATATTTGCTATCCATCACGCGCCAGCCAATGAAATTCGAGGAAGTGACTCATTAATTCTAAATCTTTTGACACATTGTGAAGGGTAACGAGGATTTATTTACTTTGTAGACGATATCTGTTTGGACACATGAGAAGGGTGACGAGATCTTATTCCTTGTTCCTTTTGTCCGTTACTTAACATCTGTTTATCTTAAACAGTAGTTTTATTATTATTATTATTATTATTATTATTATTTTATTATTATTATTATTATTATTATTATTATTATTATTATTATTATTATTATATTATATTATTTCATATTAGATCTCACAACACCAATAACGGGTGCGATCACTTTGCCTCCATTCACAACTAAAAACATTGCGCTGGTTAAATGCTCTCTACCTGACACCATAAACATTACGCAATCTTTAACAAAGAACAAAGGGTTTCGGTTACAACATCTGTTACCTCTTGAGAGAGGGTCGGATACAAAGAAAGCTGGAAAACAAAGCCATTCAAAAGCGTATTTTAAAAAGATAATTAGTTTTGAAGGGGAATAAACAAAGAACGGGTATCAATTACATGAACATCTGGTGCTTTGTTCTAACAATGGTATGAATGCGGTTCACCAACTTACATGAAGGGTAAATTGCTATGCGTATAAACATGTATGCAAACACACATACACACATACACACCACAAAAAATAGATATATATTATATATATATATATTATATATATAATATAATAATATATATATATATATATATAGATATATATATATATAATATATATATATATATTATATATATAATATATATATATATATATATATATTAATAAATATATTATATATATATATATATATTGTAGATTAGTAAAATATTGGTTTAATAATAAGATAATTTTCAATCAATTGTAAGATCAATAATATAAGATTCTTCACATTGGGCGCTTTTAATATATTTTTGTTTTTCGATTATTTTTTTCTTTCACATTTTTATAAACATTTTCGCTGTCTATATTTCTTTAAAGTTTTTATTATTCTTCTTTCATATTGTAATTTTGTTAAAGTTATTTATTATTCATATTTTATTTTTCATTTATTTAGTTTATGAGCCCTAACACAGCAAGACACCTCGGCCGCTAACACCGAGAGACTACATCCAACGCCCATGTCAGCGTTTTCGAACCTTAGCGCTAACGTCCAAAGGCATCTTCATGCTTTATCGTCTCCCTGATTAAGTGCATAACAATAAATAGTATCGCGAGTGACCCCGCCGCATCCCTCTGTGGTGAAATATTATTAATATATATAATAGATAATATATAATATAATATATATATATATATAATAGTATAATATATATATAATAATAATATTATATATAATTTTAGATATTAAGTATATATATATATATATATTTAATATATATAAATATATTATATAATAATATAATATATTATATATACATTAAATTATATAATAGTAATAATATATAATATATATATATATATATATATATATGTATTTATTATAGTATATATATATATATATTATATATATATATATATATAAATATATATAATATATTAATATTATTATATATATATATATATATATATATATATTATATATATAATATATATACTCCTGATAATCTAACGATATACGCAATATCTACAAACGCCTAAGGGTAAGGCTGAAAAAACGAATCTTAACATTTGACTACTGCTTATCCAAAATCCAGCGGAAAGCGTGGGCTTCAGGCTGAGGCACATCTGTATTCAGGGAGACCTTTGAGATGAAAAGAATGGAAATTCTCGCCTTTTCCTGGATGGACGACAAAATATCTTTTATCCTCTAACCTATCCTGTGATTGCGTTGAATTATACCTCTATTCCATATGACTATGTGTGAGATGTGATTTGGTTGAAAATTATCCATACCTCTTTAAGTTTGTATGTGAACAGGATTTTATTTTACTTATAGGTCTAAACTCATTTTAAAACCATAGTTGCTTAACTGTAAACGTTGAACAAGTTCTGTGCTCGCAGTCTTGAAAGTGTTTTATTTTCATCAAGTGCTTATTACAGTTGTATATCTGACCCATCTTAACAGATATACCTCTATAAAAGATATTGTACAATGGACAGTCAAAATCCCTGACTACGATGTTTCATTCTTATATAAATAAAACCCCAGCGGTACTGAATTTTTCACGTGTGCTACCCAACCTATATTGCTCTAGTAACAAACGTTATTTTTTATGAGCGCGATAACTACTCTCTATATGTCACCACGTTGAAGAATGGATCAAGAAGTACTCTAAGTCTACCGAACTTTTAGACTCACCGAAGATTTGTTAATAGCCTAAGAAGAGGTCACGATGTTAGACAACTTACCTCGCCTTTCTTAAGTATCGTAATTACCACGCAGATTAGGTAGAGCTTCTAAGTACTGGAAGACGTGTAATGAATCATGTACATTTGATCCCACATACTCATAGAATCAGTATCTAAAGTATACAAACGGTTAACTTATATGGTCTGAAGTTCGCAGGAGGTATTAATGCAGATAAGAAGATCTGAATTACTGGTAAATTTACGTAGCTGTAGCTCATCTATGTCTATACCAGGAATATTGTGCATTTAAGAAAAATCTATCTGATGATACTGAAACTAACATTGAAAACTTCTTAATCTTAAAATCTATGAACGTGCAGAAATTCATCTATCTAATTAGAAAAACAATGGAGCGATGTATTTACGCTTCTGTAATCGGGTATGTATAACATCACTATGATATCTTGAGAGAGAACTTTTTAAACATGAGCAATCGATGGTATTGAAAGATAAGAAACTATCTGAGGAACAACAACGCAAATGATAAGCTTATTTGCAAAGACTTAGATGTTTAAATTGTGGAAATATTTCATTAAAGTCCAGATAGGGTTGATTTTATATTATAATATATATGATAATATATAATATAATATATTATATAATATATATATATATTATATTAGTATATATATATATATTATATAATATATATATATATATAAAATATATATATTATATATATAATATAATATAAATATATATATAATTTACCTTGTATAATTTTATATTCAAATAATCTTGTTATTAATATTTAATGTTTAAAATAGGAGTATGTCAGTGCATTATTTAGTTTCTAGATTATGTAATAAAGAATTAAAAATGAAACAAGTTTAATAAATTTATAATGAAAACCTATTTCCTCTATATTTATATAAAATAATAGATATATATATATATATATTATATATATATATATTATATAATATATTATATATATATATATATATATATATATATGATATATATATATATATATATAGAATGTATATACAAGTTTTTATTTTTATATATATAGTATATATATATATGTCCACCAAGAGGGATCTGGCGAGTCACTCGCGATCTAATTGTTATACACCTTAAATCCGGGGAGACGTAAAGGCATGAAGACGCTGAGACGTTAAGCGCTAAGGTTCGAACGCTTGACATGGGCGTTGGATGTAGTCTCTCGGGGTTAGGATCGAGTTGTCTTGCTGTGTTAGGGCTCATAAAATAAAATAAATAAAAATAAAAATAAATAAATAAATAACTTTGAACAAAATATATAAGTATAAAGAAGAATAATAAAAACGTAAAAGAAAATAATAAGCAAACGAAATTTAATTAAAAAAGTAAAAAGAAAAAATAATCGAGAAAAAACAGAAAATAATTACAAGCGCCAATTGAAGATCTTATATTATATCTTTAAATATTGCATGAAATAATCTATTATTAAACCAATATTTACTAGACTCTACAATATATATATATATATATATATATATTATATAAAATATATTTATATAACAAAAAAATTATATATATTATATATATATATATATATAATAAATATATATATATAATATATAGATATTTGTGTGTGTGTATGTGTGTATGTGTGTTGCCATACATGTTTATACGCCATGAGCCAATTTACCCATCCTGCGTAAATACCGGCGCTCATACAGCCTGTAATGAAAAAGAACCAGATGTTCATGTAATTGATACCCGTTCTTTGTTTATTCCCTTCAAAACTAATTATCTTTTTCACACGCTTTTGAATGGCTTGTTTCTCGCGTTCTTTGTATCCACCCTCTCAAGAGGATAACAGATGTTGTAACCGAACCCTTTGTTCTTTGTTAAAGATTGCGTAATGTTTAGGTGTCAGGTAGAGAGCATTTTACAGCCAATTTTGTTTTAGTTGTGAACAGCAAGTGATATGATAGAATACGTCATTGGTGTTTTTGATTCTGTGTAATTAATAATAATAATAATAATAATAATAATAATAATAATAATAATAATAATAATAATAATAATAATAATAATAATAATAATAATAATAATAATAATAATAATAAAAATAATAATAATAATAATAATTAATAAAATAAATCGAAGGGTTTCCCAAGCAAATCCAGGTGATAAAGTTAGCAAAGAAAAGAAACAAAGTAATAAAATTTGTCACGAATCTCAAGTGCCAAAAAATACGAATGGGCAGGGAGCAAGCAATCTCGTTACCCTTCCCATGTGTCAAAAGCTTTAACTTAATGAGTCATTCCTCGAATTTCATTGGCTGGCCGTGATGGCATAGCAAATACAGTTCTCTGATTGGCTATCCCTTGAGCGTAACAAGATTACGTAATGCTTAGGTGTCTGGTAGAGAGCAATTTACCTACCATTGTTCTAGTTGTGGACCTGGAGGCAAAGTGATCGCACGCTTATTGGTGTGTGGACTATGTTAAATAATAATAATAAATTAATAATAATTAATAATAATAATAAATAATAAGTAATAATAATAATAATAATAATAATAATATAATAATAATAATAATAATAATATTTGAGCATTGTGTATAGTAAAATTGAGATTGCTAAGCCGACTTCTGCTGGTAAGTGAAAACCTAATTTTAGTTACCTTGTTAATGAATGCTGTATGTCAGTTAGGTTAGGATGAGATATATTTTTGTTTAGTTACAATGTTAATGTAAAAATACCCATGATATATTATTTTTGAGATAGGATATTTGAAAAAATTTTGTATATGTCATTTAACTTGAACGTTAAATATATTAAACAGCAACAACAACAACACAACAACAAACAAACAACACAACAACAACAACAACAACAACAACAACAACAACAACAGCAAACAACAAACGCGACATCTCAACGAAAACACCAGCTACAGCCTAAGAATTATTTTATGTTATTTGATACAAATATGACATGAATCAAAGATCAATAGATCATAGGATCGGTATGAGGGTACTGGGGAGGGTGATTTGATTTACGAAATGGGTAGAGGATAGAGTGTGGTTCATGATTAAACTGATTTACTGATTTACGCCTTTAGGGTATGTAAAAAATACAAAATATTTAAGTTATAAACATAAAGAATAAAAAAGTTTTTAGTAAAAAACAAAATGTTTAAAAGAAACAAAAGCAAAATAAATAAAAGTTTTTGTTTTGTTATACTAAATATGAACTGAATCAATAGATCAATAGATCAATAGATCCAATAGATCAAATAATCACGAATGAGGTAGCGCGAGGTTCACTTTGATTAATCGATTTACTAATTTACTCTTTAGGGTATGTAAAAAGGCAATATTTTAAGTTATAAACATAAAAAGAATAATTTTCTTAGTAAAAAACAAAATGTTTAAAAGAGAACAAAACAAAATAAGATAAAAGTTTTTGTGTTATATAATACAAAATATGACTTCAATCAATAGATCAATTGATCAATCAGATACAATAGATTCAATATATCATGGCAAGATAGGAAGTGGCTGGAAGCAGTTTGAGTTACTTGATTATACTGATTACTCTTAACTGATTTACTTGACTTTATGCTTATAGGATGTAAAAATGCAATTTTTTACGTTATTCAACATAAAAGAAATGAAAGAATTTTTAGTTAACACCAAATGTTTAAAGTAAAACTAAAACAAATAAATAAACTTTTATAGTAAAAACATAATGTGTTTAAAAGAAAACCCAAAACAAAATAAATAAAACGTTTTTAAAGATATTATACAAAATATGACTGAAATCAATAGATCAATAGATCAATAGAAATAATAGATACAAATAGATCAATAGATCATGAAGGATAGGAAGGTGGGGTGGAAGGCAGGTTTGATAGATCAACTAGATACAATTAGATCAAAATAGACCTCAATAGGATCAATAGATCATGGGAAAGTGGGAGGAAGGAAGGAGGGAGGCAGTTGATTACTCATTTACTGATTTTTACTGCTTTACTGGAAATTACTGCTTATAATAATATAAGGTACCATAAATATGCAACAAATTTTTATTACGTTAGAAACATCAAAAATGAACAGAAATATTAGTTTAATCACCAAATGTTTAAAGGAAAATAAAACAGAATAAATAAAATTTTTTATAAGTAAAAAACATAATGTTTTAAAGAAAACCAAAACAACAATAAATAAAAGTGTAAAAATATAGATTGAATCAAATAGGATAGATCAAATAGATCCAACAATAGAAATCAAGGTAATAAAATAAGATCATGAGATCAAGGTGATTAGGAAAGGATGGGCTTGGAAGGCAAAAGATTTGATTTAAACTGAATCTTACTGATATTACATGCTTATTACCTGCACATTAACATAGCAATATATTAGATTAAAACTGCAAAATTTTTATAAGTTTATAAAAGACATTAAAAACGAAATAATCTTTATTCATTTTTTTTTTTTTCTTTGTGTTTTTTTTATTTTAGTCCTTAGTAAAAAGGCAAGGAATTTGTAGAGCACAACAAACCATCCTCTCTCCACATCATTTTATAACTAGTGCACCCACCCTCCGATTTACAGCCGCCCCCCCCCCCACCTCACCTCAACCGTTTTTAGCCGCTATTTCTACCCACCTCGCCTTGCGCTCCCCCATAAAGACATCCCTCGACCCCCTCACTCCCTCGCTCCTGAACCGAGTACAGCCATGGATCGACTGCTTGGTCCCTATTGCTTTCCTCTTTCCTGCCTTGCCTCTTCACTGCTTTCCAGCTTTCCTGCCCTTATACCACTGCCTTTCCTGTCACTTTTCCTGCTTTCCTGCTCTTCCCCTGCGCTTGTTCACTGCATTCTTCACCCTGCAGCACCTTTCCGTTTTCGACAGAGTCGGTCACTCCCATACAGCTCTCCCATTTTTTCCCGACACCGCCTCTTGCACCCCTCCCTCCACCTACTGCCCCGCACTTTTCGTTCCCCCCCTGTTTCCCAGCACACCCCCCCCACCCTCACGCCTTCCCCGCTTATTCACCCTCTCCATCGCGTTCTTTATATGCTCTACCCCCATCTACCTGCACCCCTTCCACACTCCCCTCCGTCCAATCCCTTACAACCGATATTACCCACCACCACAAACCATACCCTGCCCACCCTTATTCATAGGTAGTATCATAACGTTCTCCCCCCTCTGCTATTACCTCCCTCGCTCCCCTCCTACTAGGCCGGTCGCAGCGGCCTTTGCCCGGACCCTTTCACACCCTGCTTTCCTGCCATCTCTCCTGGTTTACGGTCTGTCCCCCTGCACCTTTTGTCTCCGTTGTCCCACATTCACACCGCATCCCTTTTCACGTTTCCACACCCTCCATTTCCCGCCCCCCCCCGCTCCCAATCCTTCCTGTGTTCCGCCTGGCCTCTTTGGTCCTGTGGTTGTTTCTTCCGCTGCGTCCGTGTGTTCGTTTGGCTTCTCCCTTCCTCTTCTGCGTTCCGGTTCTCTCTGTTACGCCTTTCATCCTGTTCCCCCTTGTATCCGTCCGCCTCTCTTTCACTGCGCAACACTCCTCAGTGCTCCGCCCCCAGGCGTTCACGATTACTTACTCCCTTTTTGCGTCCCCCATCCTCTCCCTAACATAGTTCACGGCTTCCAACTCCCCTTCCTGTCTCCTGCTCTCCCCGGCTAGCGCTTCTGCCCCACCGACCCCCCACCATCAACAACCAACAAATACAACACACGCGTGACCCGATTACCGCCTTTCTCGCTGCGTCCATGCTCTTACGACTTACTCTTACCCTGCGCTGTTTCACACCGCATCTGGCCCCGTCTTGCTCCTCGTTGGGCCTTGCTTTCCCGTTGACCCGTAAACTCCGGTAAACAAATCTTATTCGGTTTGTCGTACTGATCTCCTCCTCTACTCTTGCGCTTCCGATCGTCGCCTCAATGTTCGCCTTTCTTGCGTGATCCCCCCTTGGTTCCCCCACTTCACCTCTCCCGTTTTCCGCTCTCCAGCCCATCTTTTCTCCATCTCACGTTCACCCCCTGCTCCTCCCCCTCATGCCTTAGCCTCTTCCTCGACTTCGCCCTGCCCGCTCTCGCTCTAGGCCGGCTGAGGAGGCATAGCCGCCCTCGGAGCCTGCCCAGTGCGGAGTGCCTTTCACAATCTCCTGCTCAAATCCCCATCTCATACTACCATAACAAACACAAACAACAAACAAAAAAGAAAAAAAAAAAAAAAAGAAGTCAACGAACCACAACGGGAGGGTAAGAATACAGGTGAAAGATAGCAATGACGAGGGCCTTAGCGAGAAGCGATACCCATAACACAGTCGAGATAAGATAGATAAGAAAAAATAAATAAATAAAGAAAGTAAGAAATAGAGATATAGAGGAGGATAAAAACGTACAGATAGGGAAAAATGGGACCGGCAGAGCGGCCGGCAGTAAGTCGGAGCGGACAAGTCGACCGCAATAGAACTTCGAAGAGGATAACGGTTGGAATAGAAATTAGGGAGAAATAAAAATGAAGGCGGAATAAGTAGCAGTATATTATAGTAGATATATATATGGATAATACAATATAATATATAGTATATATATACATATAGTAACGGATATATATTAGTAATAGTAGTGATGTCATGTATTATGCAATTAAGCATGTTATGCAATGTAGTAAGATATGTTTATATGTCAGTATGCATAATATGTAGGTATGTATGAATAATGTATGTAACTTATTATGTATGTATGTATGATGTATGATATTAAATGTATGTATGAATGTATGATGATAATATATAGTATATGAACACTTATGTTAACTTGATGTATTAGTAGCACGTCTAACATACAAATTATAATTAAATATATTATATTATATATAATTATAGATATTATTATAGTATCATTCATATATATATACTATAAGGATATATTGATATAGACTAAATATTAAATTAGTAGTATATAATATAGTTAACTTACTATACCCAGATAAATATAACCTTATACAGTAGCCAAGCTGAATATATATATAAGTATATATTAATATATGATATATAAGAATAATATATAGTAGTAGTATATATATAATAAATATCATATATAACTATATATATATATATTAGGTATATATATATATAATAATATGAAAGAAGAATAAAGAATAAATAATAATTATAAAAATAATATATAATAACAATAATAATGAGTAATAAAATAATCAATAATAATAATATAATAAATTAATAATAAAATAAATATAATAAATAATAATAAATAGATAATAATAAATAATAAAAGTAATTAATTAATAATAATAATGGAATCAATTAATAACAATAATAATAACGTAATAAATAATAAATAACAATAATAATAATAATAATAATAATAATAATAATAAATAATAATGAAAATAATAATAATAAATGAAAATAATAGATAATAAAAAATTTATTTCAACTGTTAATAAATATTATTGGAAATTTGTGAGTCCTTATGCACCAGAAAACATCTTTTCCCTAAAACATTAATTTAATTCTTTTAGACTTAAAAGTAACTAACCAATCCATTTTCCTCACCTCATGGACATTCCCAAACCCTTTTTTTACGTCAGTAAATTTTTTAAAAACCTGCCAATTAAAATACCTAATAGTTTAAACAAAGTAATTCGTTTCCGATTGTCAAGTCCTTGTGATACTTCAGCATAATATCAAAATCTTCCAGGCATTTTATGTTTACGTCATAAATTATCTTTTAGACTTACAAAGTTTAATTAAAATCCTTTCTCCCCCTCATGGATTCCCATGCCCTTTGTTCTTTTACGTTTATAATTGGCAACTGATACCTTACACCTTTAGGCTTAAATGGATTATTAGAGTTATTCTTTCTTATGTTTCATCCCCTTCTAACAAACCCTCGCGTTCTCTTCTCCCTCTTTTTACCCCTCTCTCCCTTCTCTCACCTCTCTCCCTCTCATTTGTACTTTTGTTAGTAGTCCAGTAAAGATGCCAGCGAGAACTTGACATGGAGGATCCTGAGTGCCTTGTGTTGGACCGCGTCTCTCGCAAGGCGTCGACCGACGCGAAAAAATGAAGGGTCAATACGTATCAGGTACGACCGCGGCGCGCACGCGTGAACTTTCCTTACTAGGTCACTTCAGAATGACGACGGTGTTAGCGTTAGTACCCTTTACCTGAGTATAAGTATATATACTACTACGTACCATAGTATCAGGTGAGCTATCAACTACTATATTTAGGGGTAAGTATCAGTATATAGTTCCTACTACATAGGCTCTATGTCTCACCATATAATGCAATATAGGAGTATATAGTAACCCAGGATATAATATCCTAGTAGTAACCCCGCCCCCTAATAGGGGCAGCCTATATAGGGATCAGCGTATAGATAAGCACGCCCACGCAACCTCCACGGGTGAGGTAACGTAGTCAGACGGGTTGTAATATCCCATATGATATACCCTTATATATACGTAGTATGTATCGCCTCATCAAGCGTGTAGTACATAGTACTGTAGCAACATACTTCGGTAATGCACGTAGTACCACTATAAACCCTACTATATCATTCATACGAATATACTAGTATATCCTAGCTACAATAATCCCTATATATATTGACAGGTCGCTAACCTCATTATCATCACAAGTTACGCGTATAGTCCAACCTAGTATATACTACTATACTACTAATCCTAGAATAGTATAGCTTGCATATTAAGTGAGGTAGCAAGAGACGGCGGGCGGTGTGGATCCGTCCCGCTGATTGTGTGCGATGTACATTCCCTCTTGCAGTCGCCTGCTGTATTGAACCGTAAATTCTCTCAATGCGATGTTGTACTGAAGAATATCCGCCGCGGCTCTACCCATACCTAATACCTAGTGCTTACTATATAATATATAGTCCCTAGGACTAGCTATGATTACTTACGCGTTCTTTCGCCGCAAGTACTCACTATATATAGGTTACTATAAAATGCTGACGATAGTAAATACAAACTCGTACGCTACTATAGTCGCTCGACTGCTTACTATACACATGCTGACGTATCCTGCTACTAGTATAGTAGTACGTATTGGAGGTATAGACTACTAAAGTAGACTGTCAAAGCGGCGAACATTAGTGTCAGCCCACAGGCGGGTTTGCGAGCCCATAATCAGGTTAGCACCCACCACGCCACCGCGGTATACTATCAGTCTAATATACCTACCATAAACTATATATACCTATTCAGCATATACTACTATAGTGATTCTAGTCAGGTCATCACTACGTTAAATAGTATGACGGCCGGTGCCCGGTAGCTATACTACATACTCACTAGTATTATCAGGTGACATAGTATTCACTACTATATATACCCCCAGGATAAGTATAGATCATATAGCGACGATATAACATATTATGAGTATACCGCCCTATAGCGCATACGTATCATAAGTATCCTTTCATTATTTATACCCGAATAGGGTTATTTACCCCACCGTACACATTACCCTATGAGATATACTTCTAACCTACCCCGCGCAGATCATATAATGTAATATGATAGCTTATTATTCATACTCACTTAGGACGCCTATACCTACTTAGTAATATATCCCAATGTAATAAGCTGAAGCCGTCGGTGCCTAATATATAGGATATTACATTATATATATATATATATCCACTATATAGTTTAAATATATATACTATAAAATATGCTATCATACCTCGTACCTATTACTCTATATTCCAGGTTCCCCATATCCAGTGTCCTTGGTGCCAATGGAGTAGAATAGGATCACCCCTATTCCCAAAAAATCCTAAGCGAATTCACTAAAATTTCAATTTATACTTTTATTCCAGTTCCAGATCATGGAAAGACCCAATTTTAAAACACTTTCCAGGGTTGCCTCGGAATTTTCGTTCCAGAGATTCCCACGGTCTCTCTCCTATGGTCGGAATACTAGCACTCTACTACTACTATAACGTAAAGTATAAGTTTTTTAAAAAAAAATCGGGCCTTCTATACGGTCGCCCTATCTTGGGGAAAAAACAGTTGTAATTCTGTCTTAGTGGAATATGCTAATATTAGTGATTTTCTTGTTAAAGACAAAGACATACTACCCATATACTTAATTGATACTCAATTACAGAAGACAAAATTATGTTATTGCAATTTAAATTTTATCATAACACGTATTAATTATATTAATTAGATTTGACTAAATCACAAAATAATTTTTTAAAAAAAATTATTTTAACGCATAATATATGATTATTACTATTTTGATTATATGCAGTATATTGAGTAACCATCTATTTTATTTCCTAAATGTCTGGTGAATTACTTTGAAGACAGTGTACAATGTGATACCATTCTTAGATACGCTTAATGTCTGTGAACGGAAAGGTTAAAATATATAAAAACTTTATATCAATGTATTAATATGCGAAAATGAACTTATTGAAATATATTCTTTATATATCTTCTAGTGAATAAAGATCAGAAGCTAACATATTGTTAGAGAGAAATGCATTAAATTCAAATCCTTTATCAAAACTCACAAGCCAACATGTCCCAAGCATACTTGAGGAAATAACGAACAAAGAAACCTTTCTGCGGATAAGTAATAATAGACGAGGCAAGTCGTTACTCAGACGATTAGCGCCTTTAAGAAGTCATAAGGATATGTAAATATTGTTGATGAATTTTCCGGGATTGTACCTGAGCGTCATTGCATTTTATTTATTCATATTTGAAATATATGATAAGAAAAGGAGAGTTAAATAAGCTCTCTGTTGGACAGTAGGAAGCATGCGATTTAACCACGAGTTGTCAGAAAAGAAGATAGTTGGTGTCGCTCAATATGCAATTGTGTAAAATCAGAACGAAAAATTTAGGAGGAAAAGATAAAAGATTAAAGAAGTGACAGTTGGTGAAAAGAGGAGAAAGAGAAGAAAGAGGGAGAATATATGGTTGATGGAAAAAATAAGTTGCTATAAGCCCTTAACATGACATTCTTAACAATCTATTTAAAAGAAATAATATCCTCCCATGGCAATTCGTCGACGCAGAACATTAACTATGACCCTACTACAAAGCAAGAAAACCGTAGAGCGTCGCAAAAAGATTTATCCTGATAATAATCCTTGTTGAAAAATAAGTAATGAATCCTGCGAAAGGAGTGTGAAATTTAAAAAACAACCTTGACTAGACGCGAGTTATATCACAGAAAACGAAAAAGAGAAGTTTGAATGTGCTATTCGAAAAGATATTTTCAGTTTCATGAAATTACTTCGACAGAGACCTAGATAATGATAATTAAGCCTTCCCTAAACGCGCAGCTCAGCGTTTCTGCTCCTCATCCACACATCCACACTAGCATGATCAGAGGTTCTAAGTTGCATAATTAAGAGGAATATTCTCATTCAGGCACCAATAGAGTAAGTTATTAAAGAGCAAGCGCGGGCCGCATCTTCAAAGACTCCCGGTGTATAAGTGGATGAGCCACAGACAAGAAGAAAAATTAATTAACAGTCCGTCTATGTACTACTCCTCGCCCTACCATTAATTATAATCCTACAGAAGACAGTCAGTTAGACAATCCTCACACTAGCTTTTATTGGACGGTATGCCAGGAAACGGAAACATCCAGAAACCAGAGCTATAATTTAAACCAAGACCATGATTAAATATAACAAATTACGGAAAAGTTCTTGGAATCAGACAGCACTCACAATGATTTTAGCTCTAAGACAACCTAAATTCCTCAGTGATTTTCTAGAACAGAGCACAGCGGATCTAAGTTTCTCCAATCTAGCTGTATACCTAATACATCTATTTAGATACTGTTTAATAATTACATTCATAGCGTCTTTAATATCGCCCTCATTCATCCTCCAAATCAATGAAGAAGATTAAAGCCGATTCCCCTCCCATCACAAGTCACGTCAATGTGGAGAAATATTAGAACAATTGTAACCCGTACAACCCCCACCCCTCCGCGAAGACCCCTAGCCCAGCGTGAGCTTTGCAAACCTGAGTTGTCCGCTACACGATGTATGAAATTGCGGGCGCCTAAGATTGAGGACTTAACACACTCTGATCACACATTTAAATACTCTCACCATTTAGTGCACGCATTAGCCAAACCCAACTAGAGCCACTACAAAACCAATTGCATTCCATCATCACCAAAAAAACGACTATAACTAAAATTCTCTAAAAAAGAGAATGAATTGTACTTCCTTCTCCTAAATCCAGACATCATTCATCTTCCAGTTGAAATAGAACCACAATTCACCATTAGACAACTAGAAAAAACTCACCAAAATAAATTAATCTTTTATTCAAAGAACAAAAGAGAACCAACCAAAAGAAATAAATAGTATTTAGAATCATCCATCTTAAACCTCACCAACAAAGAACAAAGCAATTCAATGCAACAAATCCTCGAGTATTTAACAGCATAATACAATACAGTTTATTACAATAAATCCCGACACTTAACACTCCCTTGAAGCCAAAAATATTTTATAGTTTAAATTGCATTTACCAGTTTGTTTTGCAATTGCACTCAAAACCACTCTCCCTCCGACGCCAATAAAGAGCCGTGAACATAATAACAAAACCTCAACAGAAAAAAAAAAAAAACCAAGACAAAACAAAAAAAACAAAGAAGAAAAAAAAAAAAAAAAAAAGAAAAAGAAAAAAAAGAAAAGAGAAAAAGAAAAACAAAGAAAGAAAAAAGATAAGAAAAAAAAGAAAAAGACAAAAAAGAAAAAAAAAAAAACACCAAAAACAAAAAAAAAAAGAACACGAAAAGAAAAAAAAGATATATATTATAATGAAAGTAAACAGATTCAAGAAGAGATATTAATAAATAAATAATATTAAAAATAAATAAATTAATAATATAATAATAATAATAAATAATAAATAATAATAAAATAATAAATAATAAATAATAATAATAAATACTAGTACTGATATTAAATAAATACATAATAATAATAATACTAACACATAGTGAAAAATAGACTATATAAAATTAATATTATAAAAATATAATTAAATACAGACTTCAAGTAGTAACTATAGTAATAAATAATAATTAATAAGTAATAATAAGTATAATATAAACATAAACAATAATAAATAAATAATAATAAGAATAAATAATAAATAATAAGAATAATAAATAACTCAATAAATAATAAATTAATATAATGAATAAATAATAAATAATAATGATAATAATAATAATACAATTAATAAAATACAATAATAATAAATGAATAAATAATATTAATAATAATAGGATAAGCAATAATAATAATAATAATAATAAAAATACCAGGAACACATCTTTATCTGGCCTTCTAGATAATAAGACAATTGCTTTAACTAGTATTTTAGCATATGTCCTGAAATTCAAAAATCGATATGTTCCTACTAGAACATCCTGACACTGTTCAACACGTGGAATATGAAAAAAATTGCTCTAGAAAAATAAAATGATTTTCCCAATTGAACAGAGACAAAAAGGTGTATATGAATAATACAATCGGGAATAATTAAATAAAATAGTGTGTATATTAGAGTGGAGCGGACGCAAAATTTAAACCAGAGGACAAAAATAAGAATAGTCCTATCTAATTTTAAATTTCTATAAATATACAACAAATAGAGTTATACATTGAAAATTAACTCAAAAATAAATTAATAAAATGAATAAAAATAAAATCTTTGAAAGTCAACTGAATGAATAAAATATTGAAAAGAGTAAATATTTAACATGTTAATACATATCTTCAAACATTTAGGAAATAAATAAAATCATCGCTCATCTACCTTAATAAGAGCCAACTACAGAACAAACGTACACTAAAAATAAGACCAGTTTGTCTCAATTGTTCATCTTAATAGAAATAAACGCTAATCCATGCTGTTGAATGAGGCTGGTTTATATGGCTACACTCATGAAATTCACGATATTAAGACTACTACTAGTGATCGAGAACAAATCTTGCTGTTGTATACGGCCCGACTTGTAACATAACCAAGCATTTCTGAATTAGCATAAAGTTGAAAAAGATGAGAGTGGACATAGACATCAGATTCCACTTTCTGCTGACATTATCAATAACGGCCGCAAATACTCAGAGACTTATTAGGTATGCATCACTTTAATATTTAGGTTTAGGATATTCCCCCTTAAATTATCACAAGCCATTATGAAATATCATAATCGCGTGTCCAAGTACTCCACATGAACATAAACTGTAACATGAAAATACATATACCTCCTACTAGGTCTTTTATAAGTAGATAATATCAATATACTAGCAAGCATGCAAGAGAAAGTGAGATTGCTGAATACTATCACATAATGTAAGAAGACGAATAGACCAGAGCGGGGGGTTTATCCTGAGAATCTATGGAAAATAGCAACTCGGATTCTTTACGTCAGTTAAGTTCAAAAGAAGAAAATTCACTATGTAGAAGCATTCAAGTTGTGTGAAAAAAGATCTTGGGATATAGTATTAATGTGGTGACGGTGACTGTTGCATACAATAAGTGAAAATATCTGGGAGAAGTAAATTTTACAACTAAACGTCAATTGTTGTCTGAGATTTCCAAGCTTTTCATCACATCTTAAAACTTTGACTCTATCCTAATTAATTGATAAGGCGGTAAAATTGTATGATAAGAACAAGGGATAGGCAAGCACAAAGATAGCTTGCGCAGTTGAAAAGTGCACTAGATAGAGATAACTGAAGATGATTATAAATCCTACCACGCACAATTGGACCCTCTGGATCACGATAGAACAAAATACCGGGAGGGCTCTCCTTCAATGAAAGGAAGAAGTATGGCATTGCAATACTGTTCTTGACAGATAATCTGATAGTGTTTACCTGGTTTTGTAAATATATAGAGTGGATAGATAATAAATAAAATCCTTTATATTGAAAAGCCAAGTGGCTACCCTGACCACACATAGACGCCTAGGGAAGTTTAAGATACCCTTCCCACTGAGCTAGATCTCGGTTAGATATTTCTGCGCTTAAAATCTTAGCTCCAATATTCTAGAAGATACACAATAATAATTTCATTTTGCAATAATAACACTTAATATTAGATGTGGATTCTTGACAGTACGTAATTGACTGAAAGAATAACTAACACAACAAACAAAAAGTTAAATCTAAGTTTTAAAAAAATAGAAAATAAATTAAATGAGATCTGTTAATCACTTAACCAATCACAAGTAACAAGTATAAAAAGATAACGTGTATTATAAGTAAGCAAATACAAGCAAAAACACCTAAAGTTGATTTTAACTGAGGAGGATATTAACATTGTTGAAAAGTAAAGAATAAAATATTTGACTCTATGTAAATCATGGATCCCAATATGGTATAACCAAAGATTAGAGGAAAGTATGGCCAAAAGTATCCAATAGTAATGATACCCCAAAGAGTCATTTACCTCTATTGAATGGCTAAGTAATAAATATCAATAGAACAGTACATTTATATTAGTAATTAATTCATTATGTAAGTAAATATTCCTTGCCTATGAAAAGTCCTAAAGAATCACTGCCTGGGATTTTTAAAATGCACATAGTAAAATTAAAGTAAAAATATAAATGAAATTACAACAAAAGTCTGTAAAGATGTTGGCTAAAAATAAATCAAATTCAATCCTTTGCTAATGAAATAAAGTATAATTGAACAGGAATATAAATAGAAGTAAAATTAACTTCCTTGAAAGACTCAGAAATTCCTCCCTTGGTTTTGAACTTAAATCTTTTCATTGATGAAAAAGGCTATTTAAGAAGCAAGGGCAGGATAATCAAATGAATGGACAATCTCCATCAAGGTTAGGTTTCTTTAGTTTATAAATGGGAATTAAGAAATCCATGGCTTTACACTACTTTATATTAAATTTGCCCCGAACCAAGTAAAAGACAACTAACTGATGCACTACTAACTTCTTAAAATAAAATATAAGAATGTTAAGGTTGTGTAGGATAACCTAAAGGGCGAGCTGACATGTAAGGATCATGATATTATGCGAATGCATTACATTATGCAAGAAGTTTATTAAATGTATCTTATTTATTACAAAATACCCACGAATAATACTGACAATAACCTTGAACACACAGATGAATCTCATAAAAAGCCTTAAAAACACAACCGGTATTGATTCTTTTCTCATGTATAAATGTCAAAAAAAAACACCCAAAAAGTTAAAATAGAAATGTAGCATGCTTAATTTTCACATTGCAATCAAAATATCAGAGGCTTACACTTAGAAAAGAAAGTAACCTGTATATGAACATATCTGTAATTTCTTATTAGCTTTCAAAGGTTCTTGATAACAGAAATTTAAGATAAATACCGAATACCTAATAATATAGTAGATAAATGCATAATATTTCACTTAAGGGCGTGCAAATAATAAAAGAGGATCCTTATGGAAATACCAATGCTTTCAAGGAAGGAGTGAATTGATCAAAAAAATAGATTCAAACGTTAAAAAATAAACCTTTCTCTCACATGCAAGGGAAGCAAATTTGGGAGAAGGTAATAATAAAAAGTAATGAAACAGTGTCTGCTATATAAAGGCTGTGGAAAAAGAGATTAAAAGTGACCTTTATTAGAGCTTTTAACCACCTTTTAAGTACTGACATAGAATAAATGCAAACAGATCAATTCCAAGACCCACTAACCATATAGAATCTGGTACCTCTGAGTGAGCTTACGCCCAATTGTTTTTTGAAAGTAATGTTTACAATAATAATAATTTATATTTAAAATAAATTTTTGATACAATAGAATATCAATAATGGTTAGTGCAACCCAGCAGAGGAAGTACTGGATTCTACCCAATCATGAAGCAAAACGAAACATCTTTGAAAAGAAGTTCAAGGCGGTCTGTGGCAGAAGAGTATTCCTAAGTCTCCGGGATCAGTCTAGACAACTTGATTTTCAGGGATATTGGGAAATAAAGGAAAGTGGAGAGATGTTGGTTCTCAATTTAAAAACAAGACAATAAACCACGTCAACATTTTGTGAGAATCGGCAGAGTGTTGGAAGTTGATAAAATAGGTCACGATAATAAATATATAATCAGGTTAAATTTAAAAAACCGCGATCTGGTGAAAGTAGTGTTGCAAATTATATCAGACCAAATACTATACCCTCTTTGATTAAAATACAGGAGGTTGTTAATAATGTAACACCTGTACCTACAACACCTGTAACAGGATGCCAACAGACCACAGACGTAAGGGTGCCTTCTGGAGTTAAGTAGAAATAATAAATAGTAATAGCCGAAAAAATACTACAAAGCCTCAAACGCCTTGCTGCTCTCAAAATGTTGGTATTCAAATGCATCTTAATTTTACCAATAATTTTAAAAACGCATAAAATATTATTCAGATTAAATTAGGTTAAGGTAAATATTAGGTTAGTTTAATGGATACCATAGAGGAATTTTAAGGTTAGATTATAGGCGGTTTTTAAACTCAAAAAGGAAAAACGTACAAAAATTTGTTTTCATAAATGAGTAAATACCACAATTAAAGGAAACGTAAGCACAAACTAACCGTAACACAAACAGTCAGTGTAATTATCCTCCTACACTTCTAAAGACAATCCCTCTACCCGAGAGTGTGATTGAGAAAATATGATTCATAAAATCTATACTTATTTATTACGCTCAATTAATATCTATGACCACAGAGTATAAATCACTGGAATACCAGTAACTATGAGTCCATTAATAGAAGTCATCAAAAATGCATAAATATTCACATCCGCCGGAAGTCTGGTAGCAGTGCCTCTATCCCAGAAGATCAGTAAAACCCAAAATATTCCAAAGTACCCGACCTTTTGATTCCAAGTAATGTATTAACTCGTCAGCTATGGAACAGTCATACCGTATCAACTAGTTCAGTATTCGGCATTCAGTCAATAAGCTTAAGTTACTAGCTAATCCTCAGATAATCCATTCAATACATAATTAATTGTACGTGAACATATAAGTAACAACTTAGTATCTAAATAAAGACAAACGAACGGAGCTGTCTATTAATATTCTTAATAACTGTAGCTATAACAGTTAAGATCTGCGTATTACAAGAATATCTACTGCCTTTATCGAATCTACCTCATAAAACTTCATCTGTAAGTAATAAGTACTCAGAATAGCAAATCAAAGTTAAAATACAAGGATTAAAATCGTCCATAATTTTATCGACAAAGGACACACATTTACAAAACACTTTTGGAGTTTCCGTGCACTTTGCATATATAATGATAATTGGCAGATCAACTTTATTAATTATTTGGAAAATATTACTAAAAATGTTTATACTAAAGGCGATTTATAGTAAGGTAACCTCCGAAAGACGCATAGTCTTCACTAAAACTACTGTTTATTGTACGATGAAATTTTGATATTATAGTTTTGAAACATTATCATTGTGGTTTATATTTAATAAATTTAGTAATTTAATACATTCAAGAGACCATCATAACATCCTAAATATATATATATAATATAGATATAATTATATATATATATATATATATATATATTATAAATATAATATATATATATTATAATAATATATATATATATAAATATATATATTATATATAATATATATAATATAATATTATATATATAAATATATATATATAATACCGATAATTTTATATCTTCCCTTAACATCCATATGTATGTACCGCGTTACCGATTATTTACCAAATGTTTACATCCCTTGTGAGGAAGATTTTGTTTTTCAATTTCTTTAATGGAAGAAGAAAGACTAAATAACTTGTAATATTCAAAAATAAATTTTAAATATATATAACATGTTGATTAAAATATATTTATAGAACTTATTTTTAAATAATCTATTTTTCTGTAATAACATTTAAAGATAAACTATAAAAAAAGTTAAAAAAATATGAAATATATGGGAAATATCTTAAAATTTCACATGACTTCAACACTTTTTTTAAGTATTATATAATAAAGAATTAGTATTTTTTCAGAACTATAAGATAATCTAACGAATTCAGCAATTCTAGTTAAGAATTACATAATAAAAAATTCGAAATATAAAAATATTGTGCAATAATATATAAAGGTTAAATCAACGTTAGCACATTTAATTAGTTAAAGAAACAAAAGTAATTACATCATTAAAAGTAGTTTAATGCGATATTTGTTACTATATTAACACTTATTGTTTACGACTTAGGGGTAGGGAAACTCCCGCCCGCGGACGCATTTGCGCCTGCCACCTCATTTTATTCCTCCTGAATGTTCTTGTTTTCGTATGTATCAATTGTCTACCTATTGTCGAACTGGAAATAAAATAGTTATCCAAAGTGATTTGAGACATTAATTTTAGTAGATAAACTTAACTCATTTAAAATAATTTAGAACAATTAGGAACTAACAAGGCCGAATGATGCTCCAACTGCGAACCATATTAATGCTTTACTCAATTCAAAAGCTAATTGAATCAATGCTTCGTTTAATTTAGTCACTGCAACAACAGTTTTTGTCCTCCAGTCTTTTTACACATTTATCTCAATTGTAAACATTTAGAACCAATCATTAAAGAATAACTTAACGATTGATGAAAGTCACTATTTGAAGAAGATTTTGAAAAAGATGATTGAAGAATACATACAAGACAAAAATACGAAACATAACAGTTAGGCTATCATGAAAAATAACTCACTATATTATAGAATATAATGATCACTGAGAGGAAGACTCATCAGATTACTATTACAATTAGAAATATAATTAATTTGATAGTCAAAGAATAACGTATTAAAATCGAAAGAGATATGAACATAATCGTCTTTAATGGAAATTTCTACAATACCTTCAGTCCTGAGAAAAATTCCAGCTAAGAATTGTGCACAAAAAATGCCTTCAAAACCAATTACGTATCTCGAAGTTTCGACAAGCTTAAGAATCAAATGATATAAAACATATTTATTTTTCAATTTGAAATATGTCAAAAGAATAGAATAACTAATCGTAACCAAACTATAACTGACGAAATAACTGCATTGAATAACCAGGCGGAGGGAATTGGGTTCAGTTTCATTCAAAGGTAAAGGTTCTTTCGCTAAAAAAAAACACCCAAAAAAAAAAACAAATTTCATCATTCTACAGTGTCTCAATAAAAAAGTTTTTAAATTTAAATTTTAAAGAAAGATATGTTTATTTACCTAAATTATTATTATAATATTATCAGAAATAAATTAAATTATTAAATTAATTAATTAATTATTAATATTAATATATTAATATATAATTATTATTATTAATTAATTAAATATATATATATATATGTAATTATATTATTTTATTATTATTATTATTATTGTTTCATTTCTAGCTGCTGTTATCGACGTATGATCAAAATAGAACATAATAATTCTATAAAATATATAATATAGATATATATAATATATAATAAAATATATATATAATCATAAATATATATAATAATATAATATATAATATATATATATATATATAAAAATATATATATAATATATATATAATAATAAATTATATATAATTTATAATAAAATAATAAATATAGATAATATAATAAAGAAATAATATATAAATATATTATAAATAAATAATAATAATAAATAAATATATCATAATATATATATACCTATACATATAATATAAATTTATATATTAATTTAATATAAATAATATATAATAATATAAAATATTAAATATATAATAATACTATATATATACATATATAAATTATATAAATATAATAATATAATTAAAAATATATATATACATATAATATATATATAATATATTAAAATATATATATATATAGAATAAATATATATAATTATAATAATAATAATAATATATGATAATAATATAATATATAAAATATATAATATAAATATAAATATAATATATAAAATAAGATAATAAATATATATAAATATAATATATAATATAATAATAATGAATAATAAATATAAAAAATAAATAATATATAGAAATTATATTATATAATATAATATATATATATATATAACAGGATATAATATAATAAATAATAACAATAACTATATAGTTATAACTAAATATAATATATATCATATAATAATATATATAATGAAAATCCCGCACTCGAACAGTATTTCTCTGAATTATTATAATCGCCCGCAACAACAATAAAAAATAGATATTCGCCCACCCCTGACTAAGGAATATTATAGTAAAAGATCTCTCAATGTTAAAAAACTATACAATTTTATAATGACAATAAGATACAGCAATTGAAAAAAGAGCTTAAAAGAATTAATTACCTTTCTCTTGTACAGTGTAACTTGAATAAAATTTGATTGATCATAACTTTAATTTAAATATCATTATATCCTAATTGATAATATAAAAATATCATACAACAACAACTACCAGTCATTATATCAATCGTAATTACAATGCCTGTGAAAAAACTAAGAAACGCTTCAACAACTAGTACCTTACGCATTGAGTGATAAATTATTTACTCATTGATAAAAATCACTTAATACCGCGGATGAAGAAAATAACACTATATATAATATACGATATTATATATAACTTATATATAATTATAAAATATAATATATATAAATTATAATATATACTAATAATAATAATTAAATAATATATATATAATATATATAATATATAATATATATAATAATATAATATATAATATATAAAATAATATATATACTATATAATAAATATAATATTAATAAAATGAATAATAAAGGCGTCCGTAATAGTTTATATAAGAAGTTTATTGTGAGTTTTCAAAGTGTAACTCTTTGAATCGTCTACCAGTGTGTAAGCATGTACGCAATTGCACATGTACACCATTTTGCAAAGTACGATAGCTATTAAGAAAATGTATCCAGAATACTCTTTAGAAAAATAGAGAATGAAAATCGTTGTCGCGGGTTTTGAGACGCGGGAAATTTATATCATTTAGAAGACAACTAACTGGAAAACAACCTGACACGACAAAACGAAGTGATATCGCAGTATCGTTCAAAGAAGAAATGAAGAAAATTTATTCGTACGCTAAAAAACGGACATATCTGAAAAAGGAAGAAAAAAAACAATTGGAAGGAAAATGCCCTGAGATGGAAAGAGTTAAAGCAAACACAAGAGGGAAAGAAGCAGAATTTCTCATCCTGTCTTTTATTAAAGGGAAGAAGTATAGTGGCAGAAGTTGCAAAATAAAAAAAAAAAACGAAGAGAGAAGAAAAAAAAAAAAAAAAAAAAAAAAAAAAAAAAAAAAACGGAGACAAGGAGAGAAAAAGAAGAAAAAAACTTATGAAATTTCAAAGAATCAACAGACAAGATTTAAAACAAAAGTAAAATTGATTATGTAAAATAGAAAAGATGTTTAT
>JABUQX010066540.1:0-7500 GCA_015478945.1 Trachelipus rathkii | reverse complement strand
GTAACAGGATTATGACAGGATTAATAAGGAAGCTTTATGGCAGGTGTTAGTGATATATGGTGCTGGTGGTAGGCTTCTGAATGGAATCAAAGTATGCATGACAATTGTGAAACTTGTGTAAGAATAAATGGAGTTGAAAGTGAGTGGTTTAATATTAATAGTGGAGTGAGGCAGGGATGTGTTATGTCTCCTTGGTTATTCAATTTGTATATGGATTGGATTATGAAAGATTTAGAGGTAGGAGTGGCAGGGGATGGTGTTAGAATGATGGAGAACGGAAGAGAGTGGAAAGTGCCCTACCTATTATATGCGGATGATTTGGTTTTGTGTGGCTAATCTGAAGAGAGTCTGAGAGGATTGGTAGAGAGATTTGGCAGGGAATGTAAAAGAAGGGGTTTGAAAGTAAACGTATATAAGAGTAAGATTATGGTTGTGAGTGAGGAAGGTTCTCTGTGTGAAGTTATGTTAGATAGTGAGCAGCTGGAATAAGTGTCAGAGTCTAAATATTTAGGATATATGTTGGATGAAAAGGGAACGGATGATGCAGAGTGTAGTAGGAAAGCTATGAATAGCCGGAAGGTGGCCGGTGCAATTAAATCCTTGGTGGATGTAAAAGGGCTAAGTCTTGAGTGTGCTAGGGTCTTACGTGAGGGTATGTTGTTACCTGTGTTAATGTATAGTAGTGAGACTATGGTCTGGAATAAGAGGTATATATATATAAAGTGCAATGTGTTCAGATGGACAATTTTAGGGGGTATTAGGTGTGAGAAGAATCGATAAAATGAGGAATGAACGTATTAGAGAGTTGTGTGGTGTGAAGAAAGGGGTAAATGTGAGAATAAATGATAGTACGTTGAGATGGTTTGGTCATGTGGAGAGGATGGATGATAGTTGGTTGGTTAGGCGGATGTATAATGGTGAGTGTGCTAGGAATCGGCCGGCTGGGAGACCGAAGAAAAAGTGGAATGAGTCAGTAAAGGAATGCCTGGAGGAGAGAAATGTGAGTTTGGCAGAGGCGAGAAGAAAGGTGCATAATAGGAGGGAATGACTGGGGTTTTATTCATACCCCTATTTTATATATATATATATATATATATATATATATATATATAGATAGTATAATATATTATATATACTATAATTTAATATATATATATATATATATAATATATATATATATATATATATATAAATATATATATATATATATATATATATATATATATATAATATATAATTATATAATTATATATAATATATATATATTTTATACATCTAATATATATATATATATATATATATATATATATATATATACAAAGGTTGCGTATTTGTATGCTAATCAACTAAACATAATAATAAAAAATAATATTTTGGATCTTCAGTTCGCCCAAAGGCCTAAAATTTTGAAAGAATGACAGTAAAGATCAAATTTTCCCTTCACGCTTAAAATATACAGGTAACGTTTTTTATTTTTCAATAGCGTCTAAGTATTTCATTTTACTTGCCTGATGACAGAAAATCATATTTAAAACCATGAGCTACATTTTGAGTTCGCTCAAAATACCTAAAATTATAGAATTAGGTTATAAATTGAGGATTTTAAACCGTTTTGAAAACAAAGCTATTTTATATTGCAGCTTGTAAGTGTGCCATGACATATTCTTGTGTGTTTATAAAAAAAGGCAGGTGCTTGTGACTGCCATGTAGTTGTAGAATATAATTGTGAAAAAGACAAAAGATCCTACACATTGAGAGAAAGTTTATATACAATCAGCGAAAACCAGGACTGCCTTCATTGGTAGTCTACTGTAAATAAACAAGAAACAGAAACTTAAGAAAAGAAAAGAGAGAAAACAACTAAAATTATTGCGAGAAACTGTTGCAGTTGACAGTGACACTTGTGATATGGATACTCCTCGAAAATCTTTGCACGAAAGAAGTGAAATTGATTTGTCCTCAGTTCCTTCTACATCTCAAATGAGGTTGAAATTAACGTCTACTGCTTTACTTAGTGATAGATTTGGTGTTTCTGATAGAGCTACAGCTGCTATCGCTTCCAGCGTTTTGCATGATCTTGGAATGATTTCTGAAAAAGATACGTCTCTAGTGATCGATAAAAGCAAGATAAGAAGAGAAAAACAGAAGACACGACAGGCTATAGGACAATATATGGACCTGCCCATAGTAACAACGGGAATATACTTTGAAGGTAGAAAAGAAAATCTAATATATTTCAAGAAAATAGAGGATCTAAAATATACCGAAGAGTAAGGAAAGAGGAGCACATTAGCGTGATTCGTGAGCCTGGTGGGCAATATGTCGGTCACGTCACACCGGCGAGTGGAATCGGTAGTGAAATAGCAATTGCATCCCTAAGTACCTGCAACAAAATAATATTGACATTAATGAACTGGAAGCTATTGGTTGTGATGGTACAACAACAAACACAGGGTGGAAAAATGGTGTTATCCGCAACATAGAGGTTAAAATTCAGCGCCCATTGCAGTGGTTAATTTACTTACCTCACTTCAACGAGCTACCATTCAGACATTTATTTGCATACTTGGACGGAGAGACGACGGGACCAGCGTCATTCTCTGGGAAAATCGGCAAACAACTGCCTGATTGTGAGAAATTACCCGTTATAAATTTCGAAGCAATTCAATTAGATGAAATCAATGGAAATAAAACTGATCTTAGTAAAGACCAACAGTACCTTCTGGATATTGTCAGAGCAATTCAGACAGGACAATGTGCTCCAGATCTGGCTGTAAGAGATCCTGGACCTCTCAGTCACTCCCGATGGCTGACATGTGCAAACAGGGTCTTACTATGCTCCTGTCTGGTTCGACATTAAGAGATATCATTCAGTGAAATATGGTTCTAAACATATCTTTAAGGTTGTTCAAACAACGAGATATTTGCCAGACGACATTAAAAGAATCATCAATCATGTGATTGAAAGAAACGCATTCTTCTGTCAACCAGAGAACATGTTGTTGGCTATGATAGTGGATGAGAGACAACACATACGAGAGTTGGGTTACAGGAGGGTACTAAAGGCAAGAACTCAAAATTCGAGTGGGAGTTCTGCTAGAAACGTTTTACGAAATCCCTCAATAATTTTGAATGCCAAGGTCTACAATGAGCTGATAGATTGGACAAATGTAAGTTGTCGCCACCTGCAATGATGGAAAGCTTGACAACAGAAACTGTTTCGTCAGGTATGCAAAATAAAACTCTGCCTGAGTTTGATTTTTTAAATTTTCTATGCCATACCCAAGTTGATGAATGATGCGCCAAACTTGTCACAGAGTCTGCAGAAAAAGAAAAGAGTGATGGCTACATTAGAGCAACTTTGCTCTCAAGATCCACATCTGAATTAAAGACAAAAATCTGAATTAAAGACAACGTCCTTGACTAAATCAACATAATTTAACCACACCTTAATGGGTTGATGGTTGGGTAGGGTTGTAGGTGGAACTCGAATTGCAGCCACCTTCTTGTGGTGAGTTCTGGGACTTTTCATAAAAAAAAAATTGTGAATTGGGCGAAGAACTACAAAATGATGAACTCATATCAAAATAAAATGTATAAAATCACTCACATTAAAAAATTATTAAGAAGATGGCCTTTTATAATTTAAAATATCACAGTGCGTCTGTTTGCAAAACGGTAAAAACCCGAATTTTCACCTAATTTCTAAAATTTTAGGCTTTTTACCCAAACTCAAAATGTAGCGCATGGTTTTTAAATATCATTTTCTGTCATGAGGCAACTAAAATGAAGTACTTAGACGCTATTAAAAGCTAAAAATCGTTACTTATATATTTTGAGCGTGAAGGTAAAATTTGATGTATTTTGTCATTTTTTCTCAAATTTAGGGTCTTTGCGCAAACTGAAGGTCAAAAAATATTATTTTTCATTAATATTTAGTTGATTACCATACAAATACGCAACTTTTGCACCCTATTAGAATTTTAATCATATATCGACCACCACTCACCCATATATATATATATTATATATATATAATATATATATATATATATATATATATATATATATATATATATAAATATATATATATATATATATATATATATATTATATATATATATAATATATATATATATATATATAATATAAATATATATATATATAATAATATATATTTAATATATATATATATATATTACTATATATATATATATAATATATATATATATAATATATATATTATATATATATATATATATATATATATATATATATATATATATAGCTAGTAACTAAGGCGTATAAGGAATAGCTCTCTTCTGTATCAATTCCATTATTTTTCTATGATATAATCATAGGGCCAAATATGCTAAGCCACCATCGCATCCATCATTTTTTTGAACTGCAGTCAACAAGATTTGCTCTGAAAAACTAACTAATTGCCAGTTTTTCTGAAATGGTTGACCCTCAAGGCTCCGGGTCCTGAAATTTTGTGGATATAAACCCATAAAATAATTCAGCATATTTGATATTAAAAAAAGCGACGCAATAGATAGATACTGATTGTAGACTATTGATAGATAGGTAGATAGATGGAATGTGATGGTAAGAGATAGGTGAGATTAAACTACGCTACCAGAATGCTGTACAAACTTGTTGAGTGCGGAGAGACAACTTGTTAAGATTTATAGACCTCGTGCAGCTGAATTAATTATAATATAATATATATATTTACTAGTAGTATATATAATAGTATTAGCGTAGTTAGGTAGTTAATACTACTTCTAGAGTGTAGAATAATACATCTAGTGAGCAAACTAGCTAAATATATTTATATATAGTAATGATTATTATATATATAACGCTCGTATGATATATATCTGTTCTAGTAGTAACAGTAAATTATTTTAGTATATTACTATAAGTATAAATAAGCTAGTACTTGGGACTTATATAGATGTTCGATAAAACGTTTTTTATATATATAATTCGTAGATTAGAGTGCTAATATAATATATATATATAATGAATTTTTAGTTAAAGTAAGAATTAAATGGGATATAAAATTTTTTTCTTATTTGGCATTATGTAATATATTATAGCAAAACTAAAATATTTATATATTTATATTTTTTTTTAACCCAAAGTTCACCTATGATCCAAATTAGTTATCGAGCCTAGATCCTATGACTGGCGACATTTGAATAGTAGTACTATACAAGCCCAAACAGCACTATGCAAGTTAAAGAATATTAGAACGTAATAAAGGAGAGAATTTATATATTTCTTTTTTTTTAAATTATGTTTGGAGTGGCTCAATGGTACCGCTAGTTAGTTGCGAGGTAAAAATCCGGGGTTTAACCCCTTGTCTGCATCCTAGGTAACAATTGAATAGATAAGTTCCCCTCCTTGAATAGGATTATGCCAGTGCGTTGGGAAATAAAAAGTGTTTTGTACGCCATGAGTGAAAGTATATATGCCCTTAGTCGATGTAAAGATGGGGAGTGATGGGGGTTATCCGTTCTTATAAATAATTAAGAAAACGAGAAAACAAAGATATTTTTGAGGTTATGCTTGCTTGGCTGGGTTCTATCTAAGTCAATTGTGAATGTATAATACTCAAATCAACCCGGAACTGCGGAACTGCGGAACTGCGGAACTGCGGAACTGCGGAACTGCGGAACTGCGTAACCGCAATGTTTTGGGTGAAACCGGAGCGGGAAGAAAATTTTGGGAGGATTAGGAGGAAAAAAAATTATTTACAGTCAAATAAAGGGGTTTTGGACAATATTTAAAGCCAGAGCAGCATAATTTTAAAATGGCGGAGCCGCAGTCGGAACCGGAGTAGAAGTCGGAGCCAAATTGAGAGTCGGGAAAGAAATTATCGGCCTCGCAGCCTTCCTCGAAATTTAAAAACATCTCCTTTTGTAAAATATCGATTTTTTTTAAACCTTTAAATTGTGAAGTTGATAAGATTCCAATCATTAAATTTCGTTTATTTTTATATTTCAGATTTGCGATTATCGATTCTGTCGAAGTTGAAAATCCTGAAGAAGATTTGCTGACGATAGCAAATATCGATACTGTCGAAGTTGAAAATCCTGAAGAAGATTTGCTGACGATAGCAAATAGCGAAGCAAGAATTATGTTGCTTTATTCAACTAAATCGGAAGCGGAGGAAATTATGACAGCAGCTGACAAGCTAGATTTGACGGGCAAAAATTACGTATGGATAGTAACTCAATCAGTTATTGCGACTAATGACGAGAAGAAAATGATATTTCCAGTGGGAATGCTTGGTGAGTATTGGTGGTTTTATGTTTACACTTTTCCCTTCCTTCCAACAGGTTTTCTTAGTGAGGTTTGGTGGTTTTAGGTTTAGATTTTTCCTTTCCTTCTCACGGGGATTCTTAGTGAGGTTTAGTGGTTTTATATTTAGATTTTTCCTTTCCTTCTCATAGGGATTCTTAGTGAGGTTTAGTGGTTTTATATTTAGATTTTTCCTTTCCTTCTCATAGGGATTCTTAGTGAGGTTTAGTGGTTTTATATTTAGATTTTTCCTTTCATACCACTTGTGATGCCCAGTGTGTTTTGGTGGTTTTATTTTTAGATTTTACCTTTCCTTCTCACGGGGATTCTCAGTAAGGTTTAGTGGTTTTATATTTTGATTTTTCCTTTCTTTCCACCTGTGATTCCTAGTGTGGTTTGGTGGTTTTATATTTTGATTTTTCCTTTCTTTCCACCTGTGATTCCTAGTGTGGTTTGGTGGTTTTATATTTTGATTTTTCCTTTCTTTCCACCTGTGATTCCTAGTGTGGTTTGGTGGTTTTATATTTTGATTTTTCCTTTCTTTCCACCTGTGATTCCTAGTGTGGTTTGGTGGTTTTATATTTAGATTTCTCCTTTCCTTCTCACGGGTTTTTAGTGAGGTTTAGTGGGTTTATGTTTAGATTTCTCCTTTCCTTCTCACGGGGCTCTTAGTGAGGTTTAGTGGTTTTATGTTTAGATTTTTCCTTTCTCTCCAACAGTGATTCCTAGGGAGGTTTGGTGGTCTTATGTTTAGATTTTTTCCTTTCTTTCCAACGGTGATTCCAAGTGAGGTATGGTGGTTTTATAATAAGATTTTTCCTTCAAAAAAGTCTTTTAGTGGGATTTTGTGGTTTTAAGTTGATGTTTTCATTTCTTTCCAACATGGATTATTATTGAGATCTGATGGTTTTATGTTTAGATTTATTTCCATTCTTTGTACCGAGGATTCTTAGTGAGGTATGATGGTTTCATTATCACATTTTTACCTATTTTCTCAACGGTTCTAGTGCGATTTGGCGGTTTTATGTTAAATTTTTTTCCACCTCTTTCCAACGGTGACTCTTCTTGAGTTATGATGATTATTTGTTCAAACTTTTATTTTCTTCCCTCGAGGAGGCTTTCCCGTTTTGACAATTCTATATTTCATTTATTTTCATTCCTTTCCATAATGTTTCAAAAAGAGTTTAG
>JABUQX010066539.1:55000-66096 GCA_015478945.1 Trachelipus rathkii | reverse complement strand
TTATATATATATATTAATTAATACTGATATCCATTAAATTATATCTATATATATATATATATTATATATTATATATAATATGTTAAGCGAGAGATTCCGTCTACATAATTACTGTTACCTGATAATATTTCACGCTGTAAATCGACTTGACGTTATTTTTATCGTGTAAGAATTTACCTAACGGTTATGTTTATTTTGTTTTAAGACTTATAAAAAAATGGGCGGGTACCCAGAGGAGTGCCGAGAGTTAAGTGAATTTCTTTAGGGTATTTTGAAAGGCAGTTTAGTCGTCTCTTATTATATAAGAAGATATGAAGATGTTTGATAGGAAAATTGGCCATTTTTATAATTAAGGGCGTGATTATTTTAAACTAAATTATTGTGTCGAGTTTTTAGAAATATTAATCTATAAATTGTGAGGGACTGCTTAGGAATTAACCAAGACATATTTGATCGGGGCTAAATGAAAAATTAAGGGATTTTTTTGATGAGTAGAAAACGCATAATTTCTAATGGATAAAAACATGAATTTTCTCATCACCGATGAGAACTTAATTTTCGACTCCTTGATGTTTAAATTTTTTATAATAATAGAGTATTGTACCTAATATGTACTATGTGATAATATTGATAATTATTTTAAAATTATTCATTATTAATTTTGATTGATCTTTAAGAAAAATATAAAGATAAGAAGTAATCTATTACCTCTTATCTTTTTATATTCACACTGGTTTGCCTATATAACCTTATACAGGATTTGATACATAATGAAATGGATGCCCCTTATTATGAATGTTATATATATATTATTATAGACTCGAGCTTAAAATGAAAAAAATCATCTACTATATACGTGAAGTGAAATCACTACAAAATATTTATACATAAATTTTAAACTAAGTAAGTGAAAATAATAAAGTGTTCGTCATAAAACTTAAAAACACACAAAATAATATAAATAAAATAACATTTCAAACTCGAGAAAAAAGAGCTATATAATTAGTATTTCTGCTTGCTCGGCAATAGTTCAGTGAGGTAATGTGTTCCGCCTGGTGATTAACAAAGCAAAAATAAATAAAAATAAGGTGGGACAAGAATAAAACCGTAAGTAGTAGCGAAGTTGTAAGGAAGTAGATCGGTAAGAGGTTCGACCATACAGGAGACCAACTTGGCTATATGTTACTCATTTAAGTTCTCAAACAGTAATGACACCACGAGATAACAGTCCCACAAAGTAAGCTACCCCCTTACTCGATGGGGATAAGGATGAAAGACGGTGAAGTATTGTCAGGTAACGAAGCGATCTGAAAGCGAAAAACCAAGAAGACACGGAGTGCAAACGGGTGAGGAGTACTGTTTCCTCACTTTCTGAGGGAAAAGGGGAAGGGAGGAAGAGTCCTCCCCCTCGCAATGACACTCCCAACACCTAATCACGAGCTTTGAGGTTGCCTTGAATGGATTCGTATTCATTGAACGTCTCAGCGTTCGAGAGGGGGGGCTGATCTTACCTTAATGAAATCAACCATTCGGTGCAGGGAGAGAGCTGCGGAGGCTATTGGCGTAAAAATTGCCACGCAGTTTAAAATTCGTTGAAATATCCGCCTCAACGATTGTTAACTTAATTGTAAAAGTAATAGGAGAACTTATGCGGCATACTAAGACCGATAGCGAAGTCTTCGATCAGGATAGGACGGAGAGCTTCTGATTATGTAGTTAGATAAAGAATGCTTACTCGCTTCGATGCGGTAACGGACAGATGCTAAATTTATTAGAGGAACTCTTTCTCTTCGATTGCTCAGCATACAGATTCTCATGAAAAGAGAAGACATGAATTTTGAGATTTAATCAAATCGCGACGACATTTTTAACAATTTTTTCTCGCAAAGGGTGCTTTTGCACCCGGAGTGGGGGACGATGGCACTGTGACGCGTCGACAGCGAAGAGAGAGTACACGCTACACAGGTCTTTGCTCCCACAGAGAGAGAATAGTCGTTAATATATCTCACGAAAGTCGCCTGAAGAATGAGATAATCGCGAGAGCGTAATAGAGTCGTGAAGCGCCTGTGTAGAATTCAAAAAATTGCCCCATCAAAATGATCAAGAATAAGAGGAAGGAACTTAACGATCAGCATATAACAACGTTGCAGCTGGCCCAAGTACAGAAGGTCTTTGTAGGTTCCGAAATTCTTGCATAAATCATTTAGATGTGAAGGTCGATATTGCCCAATGTACGCCTAATTCGCAACCCTCGCGGGACTCCCCCCTTCCAGAAATTCAATTTCCAAAGCGGGACAACGGTAGGATTGGCAGGAAGATCCCGGCCCAAATGGGGGTAATCTGTGGGGGATATGATGCTCCTCTGTAAGTAGAACTTTGTAGTTGTTAGTCGGCTGCAATTTTTATATAACAGATAAATTTTTGGGGGGGGGGAATATTAATTTTAATTATACAGGTAATCTTTAGCGAAAGGATCATCTATTATAATAATAATCCTAATAATTATAATAATAAGAAATTATTATTATGATAGTCGTAATAATGTTAGGAATGATTATTATACTTATACTTGTAATATGAAATATAATACATAATAAGATCGTATTGGTTACAATAGTTGCTATGATAGCTATAATAATATAGGTATTTTTTTAATAATGGTTGATTAATATTAATCGGGGTATAATGGAATGCCTATTATATTAATAGATTTAATGGAGTAGAATCTTCTTGGTAAAAAGGATCAGTTGAGAAGGAAAGTAATTAAGCAATAGTCTGGAAACGGAGATTGTGATCACTTGTGCGACGGAGCTTTAGTGATCAACCTCTCCACACAGAGTCATGATACTGAGTCGGTAGGGTTGAGTCCTCTTAAACTTTTTTTGTAAATCAATGTTGATGAGATTAATAACGATAACAACAATTTCTATGCTGTAGAATTAGGATGTGCCATGGTGATGGCGATAAGTTTTTTTGTAATTCTTATAATTAATTTGAAAACAATAGCCTTGGTGAATGAGTCGTGGTCTTCCCCAACGGAGTCAACCTGCACCCCCCAGTTACTGGGGAGGGAAGCGGGAGTAGAGGCATTCAGATTGGTGGACTCCATACTTGTTTATGAAAATAATGATAAAATGAATTGTAATTATGAAAGGGGGAAAACCCTTTTTGACAAATGCATTGTATTAGTTTTAGGGATGAAGGAGGCTTTCTCCTTCGATAATGCAGTGGGATCATTAATATTTAAGAATAATGCATGTGATTATCTGGTAATCTGTAGTGGGAGTATTGGCAATCCGACTGGAGTTTGTTGCAAACAAATTAGGGACGATTTCAGACCAATTTGTATATTTCTGATAGACTTAATAATGAGACTTATTTACTAGACTGTGGGAGTTGCCTCGACCTTTTAAGTGCTTCTGAATTAGATAATAGTTGGTTCTTCCGAAGTGGCTGTTTTCGTAAAGAGAATCAATATTTAATGAAAAAAATATAAATTATACTTGGATTTTGATAGAATGGGCACTTACGACATAGGTTGCAGAAAAAAGTGACTAAAAAGGTTAAAGACATCAACTCTAAGGTCTCAGTATACTTGGTACTTCTGCCAATGCAGGACATGTATACTTTTAAAAAAGAAAATTTTCCCTCTAACCGCTGTTTCTTTAAATATACGCTTTTGCGAATATGATTATTACGGATTTAATTGGAAATCCAAGTCTTTATTCTAATCTTATGAAGCACTAATTTAAATTTAAGACTGAACAACTCCTAGATGGGCTTTATATGGTGCAAAGGTACGGGAAGGAGGGCGTGGCTTATTTGAAGCTGTGAGAACGACTTTGCTGCTCATTCACAACTTGATAGTAATGAAACTATAGGGGAGGGGGAGGGGGAAAAGATTGGTACTACTGGGAGGGGGGCTGAAGATGTGCGTTTGATGAGGGGGGAGGGGAGAGAAGAATGTCTTAAGGCAGAAATTATTTATGCCGATTGGCTGAGATTATCGTATATGTGGAGGTCAGTGGTCGTCATACACTGAGGAGTAGGAGGATAGCCCACATCTTTTGGGGGGAGCCAAGGAGGACATTATAAGTTGCTAGGTCAGGGGTCCTTTGCGGGGGAGAACGTTGGGGTTTCCGGCTATTTTTGCCCAAAATCGGTGGCATAATTTCGTTTGGTCGTTGATCGCGTTGTTAAACCGAGATCCCCTCTGCAATTTTACCTGCCTAGATTAGGATATCATATGCAATTGCATGATTGCAGTTGCTAACGACGGCTTCGGACTTCGCGGCTTACTATAGTGCCGTCAGCGAGGAAAGCAAAGAATAATTTTCTATTATTGTCCCTTTCGGTAACTTATAGTTTAACTATTTAATACAAGGGCACAAATGCTCGTCTAGTGCTCCAGCGCCTCATGTCAATCCTGCTTGGAGATTTAAGGAATGTTTTTGTATATTTAGATGACATATTAATCGCCAGTTCGACTCTTGAAGAGCATGTTGCAATGTTGGAGAAGGTTTTAGAAAGATTGAAATATATGAAAATTTATATGAACCCAAAAAAATGTTTGCTTGCAGTCGGAGAAATAGATTTTTTAGGTTTCAACATTAGCGAGAAGGGAGTTAGGCCTAGCAAGGAGATCGATGCAGTAGTGAATGTTGCAAAGCCAACAACTATCAAACAAATTAGGGCATTTCTCGGTCTATATAACTTCTGCCGAATTAATATAGTCGGGGCGGCTCAATTGTTGCAACCCCTAACGAAAATGTTGAAGGGAAAACCCGCCTCCAATAAGAAGATTTCCTGGGGGGTGGAAGCCGAGCGGGCATTTAGGGAAGCTAAAGCGGCGATGGTAAGCGCCACCCTGTTGTCGTTCCCTGATGAAAAAACTGAGTTACTATTATACACGAAGGTGAGCGAGCTCACTATAGCCAGTGCTCTGATGGGAGAAGAAAATGATCAGACGAAGGTTTTCGCATTTACCAGTGCCATACTGACAGAGGTGGGGTGGATACAGACATTGGTTAGGGCCGCTGCTATGCGTCACACAGTTTAACAAAAAATTGCTTATTAATTGCAATAGGGAGGTTATATCTCACCACAACAGTGGATTTAATCAGGCCTATAAAAAAGAGTGCCACAAAGTTCATAAATCCGGGAGATGATCTGTTGATTTAATTGCAAATTCTTGCGTTGAGTTTAAAATTGGGTCTCTAAGGTAAAAATAGATTGGCAATATTTTGACCAGAATTGGCTTGAGAAAGAGATAAGATCATGGAGGCTGAGGAATTTCAATTGCAAATAGCTTGTTTAGGAAATGGAGAGTGGGCGTGGGCGAAGAAATTGCATGGAAACGGGTTAATTGGGGGAGGAGCTTAATGAATGGAATTCTCAGAATTCCATTGAGAAAGGGTAGCCTTTTAAATCGAACATTAAAAGAACAAGACTTGCTGGCGTATTATAAAAAATAATAATATATATAATAATGAATATAATACTATAATATAATATATACATAATAATCAATATAATATAATATTAATAATATAAAAAAGTAGTAGTAGTAATAATAATGATATATAATAATAACTATAATAATAATATAATAATTAATTATATAATTAATAATATAATAAATAATAATATCATAATAATATCATAATAATATGATAACATGTATATAAAATATAATATAAAATATATAATACTAAAAATAACATAATATTATCATAAAATACTTATATAATATAATTACATAATACTAAAAATATTAGTAATATTATTACTAAAATAATAATATACATTAAAATAATAATAATAATATCTCTATAATATATATAATATATAATAAATATAATAATATATAATATAATAGTAATAATAATAATAAAATAATTATAATATAATATAATAATAAAAGGATAGTGTAGTAGTAGTATATACTAATATAATAGATATATAAATTATAATAATAATTAATATAATATAATTATAATAATATAATATAATAATAATAAATAATAATAGTAATAAAAGCGTATAAGTAGTAGTAGTAGTATTAATATAATATAATAATATATATTATATATAATATATTATAATATAATTAATAATAATAAATATAAATAATATATAATAATATATATAATAATAGTTTATAATAATAATGGCGATGATAATAGTAGCGAAGCTGGTGATGATAATGACTTTGATGATTTGTGATAAATACTATAACATACAGTAAAAAAGGGTTAAGTGGGATGATGAGAATCCGGATGTGTAAGATTTCAGAGATAGCTATCGAGCAGAACTGTAGTTATATAAAAGACTGATAAGGGGATATGAAAACTGTGGATGAAGGCTGTTTAGCAAGGAGTTCTCATCGGGCAGGAGCTGTCTTGGGCGGTGACTTCTACAGGCTTTAGAGTAATTAATAACGGAAATTGGTGGATGATGTCTAGAAAAGATAATTACCAATACTTGGGATTAAACGGCTTTGACTGTTTAGCAAGGGGGGATTTCGTCTTAAGATTTATGCCATAGAGAGTGAAGCAAATTTTATACAGAGTTGTGATGTTGTCAGAAAAAAAAGAGAGTTAGGGAAGATATTCCGAATCCGGTAGATTCAGGTATGTCTCGGGGTTTGACCTTCATGGTGGATTGTGTAGCTACCTATATCTGGGTTAATTATCTGCTTGTTTTTTTATCGCAGATTTAGGTAAGTATCTTCGCTACCTCTTAGGAGGCGGACGGTCGACTCGGGTTGAATGTAGTTAGTGGGGAAATTTTTCCCGTTCTGTGGTCTAATATAAAAGGCTATTCAAATAGGGAAGGCCAGTTTCCTGCCAAATTATTTAATGATGTGTGTAACCTACTCGGCATAGATAAGACAACGGCTAACTCAGCAAACGTGAACGGCCAAGTGGAAAGGGTTGATCAGCTCCTCTTGTGACCCCTAAGGTGTATGATTGATAGGGAGCATGAAGGGTTTAATGGCCTGAGTTTTGCTGGGCATTTACTGTTTGAGATTAGCCCCTCTAAATGACGCGGGGGTTAACTCCGAGTGTGCTTATGGTTTCGGCCAATCTTAGCAGTGCCAGGGAGGCTTGTTGAGAAGAGGATCCAGTGCACGGTCAGTCAAGTGTATTTGAAGAAAACTAGTGGCTTTATATGGATAGGCTTTGGCCCACAGGTTGTGTATAAAAAATAAGAATGTGTTTCGTTCGAAAGATATCACAGGCAAGGCGTGTTAGTAAGAAATCACAGTATAGTGGAACCCTGGAGAGAGATATGGGACTTTTCCGGGTTATACGGGTAAAAAAGATACGTTTTTGATTTAAAGCAGGGAAGAGGGCAGTAAGATTGAGAATGTAATTTACATATATATCGACAGGACGCTGAAACAGAAAATCGGTTAAATAAATAAAAAAGGGGAAAAGAAGAATAAATAATGATATAGACATAAAAAGGGGGAGTGAGAGAGAGAAAGGGGGGGTTTCCTAGTTCTGCATGCGATTCTTTAGAGTTAGACGTGTTGAGTTGATACTTAATCCTTCAAAAAATGTCTCCCTTTCCTCTATCTAAATACTCATGGACGAACCATTGCTGCAAACGTTAATAGTTGTTAAATAATTCCCACGTGTTCTTTACAAAATGTCACAGGAAGGGTTTGTAATAAGAGTTGAAATGTCAACCCCCTGGGGTGGGGATTAAGAAGGTCTTTTATGTATTTTGCAACAATGTATTGTAAGATGAATTTGTATTTCTTTATATAGTCAAAATTACTAAAAAAAAAAAAAAAAAAAAAAAAACACGTGTAGAGCAGGATTCCGTTCAATAATTACCATGTTACTGTTATTTCCTGTAAATGAACTGACTGTTATTTTTATCGTGTAAAGAATTTCTAACGGTTGTTTTTTGTATCAGACTTTAAAAAAATGGGCGGGTGCCCAGAGGAGTGCCGAGAGTAAGGGAATTTCGGGTTTTGAAGGCAGTTAGCGTCTCATATTATAAGAAGAGAGATGTGTCAGGAAAATTGGCATTTTTAAGGGCCGGTAGATTATTATTAAACTAAACATTATTGTGTCGAGTTTTTAGAAATATTATTATAAATTGTGAAGGGACTGTTTAATTAATTTAACCCGAAATTAAATGAGAAGGGGTTTTAAGATCACATTATATGATAATAGACTCATTATTAATGAAACTTAATCGGACTCTTGTGTTAAAGAGTTGCCTAATATGTACTATGTGAACATTGATATTATTCAATTCCATTTAATTTGATTGATCTTAGAAAATAAAGATAAGAAGTAACTACTCCTTTTTTATACCACTGTGCCTAATCCTTCAGGATTTCGTACAAAGAAATGGTGCCCCTTTTAGAGTGACTCGAGCAAAAGAAAAAAAACATCTAATATACAAACGTGAAGTGAAAACCAAACAAAATCATAATAAATTTAATATAAAAATATATATATCATATATATATAATATATATCAAGCATAATATTATAAATTCTATATCTATATATTATATATTATATATAATATATATCATTATATATATAATAACATATATTATATATAATAAATCATATATCTACTATTATTACTACTAATATAATATAGTATACAGGGTAATACAAAACCTCTGCGACAAACTCGGAGGGCTGTTAGAGCAAACGATAAGGAACATTTATTGTAAATAACTCATGTTCGTATGACTTCGTTTCAAAAGTTTGTATTGATGCTAGGTAACCACTTTAATCTGTTGACGCGTCGTTGTTTCCGTAACCGGAGATTTTGGGATTCTATTGTATTGTATGTGTGCTTGCGACATCCTATGTAGTCCGGGGTCATAGAGATAACAACTAAAAGAATCATTTTAGTTGAACACATCATTAATGTGTTTTGACGCAAGGTTGTAAAGCAACAATGGTAGCTTGTTATGAAATCATTTATTGGGGAAAATTACAGAAGGTGTAAAAGTGTCTGCCGTACCTGATTACATCGTTACATCGCCGTGCCATAGCCATGTCTGACTCACTTCGTTTTCAAAGCAAGGAGTCCTGATTACGCGTGTCTCTCCACAATGCACCCAGAAAAGGTCCATTATCTCAAGCGTGCATGAAGGCAGCAAACATTTTTGTGGTGGGGTGATTTCTGGTTGGAAACCGCATTGCCCGTACATTAGGTGCGCCTTCGTTTCATTTCCCTTCGCCGCACCGAACACATTAATCATGTCGGTTAACTCGGAAAGAGTGTAGTGAATCCAATTGAATACATGCCTACACGATGTCTGAATTACCATGGAATTGGGCAAGGTAAAGTATTGCCACGTGTTTTCGTCGCGTACCACAGTACGCACGAAAAAACACATTTAAAGTTGAGCTAACCAAAAATCGTCGGTAGCCTACATGTGAGGCGTCACACAACATAAACTAGTGTACCTTCAATCGTTCGTAACTTGAAACGAAGCGTCACTACAACATTAGCTTTATTTTAAATTAAAGTTCCTTATCGATCCTTCGCTCTATCAGCCCTCCGGTTTGTCGCATGAGGTCTTGAATACCTGTATATTACTATATAATATATTAATATATATATATATATTATATATATATATTATTATATATATATATATATTATTAATATTAATTTATATATATATAATAATAATACACATATATATATATTAGTATTATTATATAGAATATAATATATACTATATATATTATATATATATATATATATAATTATATATAATCTATATATATATAATTAATATATATTATATATATTAATATATATATTTAATATATATATATAATATATTATATTTTTGTAATATTTTTATTATTAAACGAAATTTCAATATTAGTTTTTATTTACCAAATATTTCATTAAAATCTTACAAAAAGATGGCTATAGTTATATACGTGTTAACAAATCCATCAAACATACTATATATAATATATATAATTAATATATATATATATATATATAATTAATATACATATATATTATATATATATAATATAATAATTATATTATAATTATATTATATATATATATATATATATTATATATATTTCATATATACTAGATAATATATATATATACTATTATATATATCTTTACTTCTTCAGATATCTTTGCAAATATATAAAGGTATCTTTGTATATAAGAACAATATTTATACATATTATATTATATATCATTATATATATATAGATATACTTATATATATTTATATTTATTATTATATATTATATAATTATATAATTATAATAATTTATTATATAATAAATATATTATATATATATCATATATATATATATATATATATAAAAGATATATATATAATTTATATAATAATATAATATATATATATACCCGGGGGTGTTCGTATATATAATTATATAATATATATATATATATATATATATATATACATATATATATATTTAAATATTATTGTAAATATTTAAAATATTAATATATATAATATAGTATATATAATATAGTATATATAATACTATATATATTACTATATTATATATATATAATATATTACTATGTATAATATATATTATATATATTTATATATATATAGTATTATAATATATATATATTATATAATATTATTATATATACTTATATATATTATACTATATTAATATAATTATATATATAAATATTATATATATATATATATTATATAAATATACAAATAAATTATCATTATATATATAATATAATTAATATATATATTATAAATAATATTATTATAAATATATAGATATATAATATATTATTATATAATATATATATATATATATATTATATATAGTATATATATATATAATATATAATATATATATATATATATATATATATATATATATATACTATAATATTTTTGTGTATACATTATATATGTATATAAATATATATACCTATATTATTATAATAAAATATATATATTTATATATATTATATATATACTTATATTATATATAAATAATATATATATATATAATAATATATATTACTATATATATATATATATATATATTCCATCGTTTAAC
>JABUQX010066539.1:27500-50000 GCA_015478945.1 Trachelipus rathkii | reverse complement strand
TACGGCCATCGTCACATCCACTACATGCAGCCATTTCATCATTATCATCAGCAACTTAAATCATTAGATCCTCATCTGCCAGAGTGCAGCAGGGTCTATATCAGCAACCTCTGCCTCATAGTTTATATGACCCTAAAGTTGAACAGATAAACAATTACGAGAAAAAAGTGTATCGGATTTCAAATTCGGACATAACATTCCTGAAAAACGTGTCTTATATCAAGAAGCCATACAAAAATTAATAGTTCTTAAAGACTTACGTCACCATGCATTATTAAATAAGTCAACCCTAGATGATTCAAATCTAACGCCGGATGTAAAGCCTGAAGTGAAAAACGAGGATAGTTTTAAAATTATCCTGGAGGAAAGCTTACCAAATAGAGATCGCAAATCAAGACTAGCTTTATATAATATTTTAAAAGATCAGTTATCATGGAATAAGTTAGGACAAATCATCATCCATGGAGAAATAGTCAAAGGCTCTAATAATATGGATCTGATAGCATATCTCTCAAGCGAGTGGAAGAAGGATCCTGTAGCAGGATGTGCCAGCGTCAAACAAGAACTTCGGACTATTATTTTCCCCAGAACTTTAATCATAAATAAACAAAGTTTAACTGATCTGGATAATATTCCATTGTCACGTAGACCAACAGATACTTCTTACGCTTTGGATAAATTTAAACAAGTAAGGAGAGGAAGAATAAGAAAAACACCCTTCATTAGACCTAATTAATTTTTTAGATTAAATTATAATTTATTCATTATTATTTTACGTATATATATTATATATCATATATATATAGCAGTATATATATATATATGTGATATATATAGTATGGTATGTTAAACCAAAATAGCAGCATATATACATATATATATGAGTATAAAGTTATATATATATATATATATAAGAGCAGCAGCATATATGCATATATACAGCTGCCATACAGGTTGGAAGCAGCATATACATATATTGTTGGAGCATATACATAGTTATTATTGCTGCTGCTGCTGGAGGGAAGTAGTAATACTGTTGGTTGTTGCTGAAGGTTATTATATATTATTATTGGGCTATTATTATTACATATTATTGGTTATATATATATATTATTACAGAAGAGCTTATTAAATAAGTTATTATTATGGTTATTATGCTATTATTATTATGTCACATTATTATTATTATTGGTTATTAAGTTATTTAATTAATATTGTTGATCTATACATATTATTATTATGTTATTATTACTATATTGCTGGCTGGAAGGCTGCCATTGTTGGCTACTATCGAAATGCTCTTGTACCAAACAAAATACATATCCATTTGACCTTTTAAGGTTTTATATCACCTTATAATATATAGTATATAGCATAAATATATAGTTATATATGTTATATTATATATATAATATATAGTTGTTTTGAAATTGTATTAATATATAAATATATATATATATATATATATATATATATATAGAAATGTTTTATTTATGTCATTGTTCAACATGGAAGCAAAGGATGTAGTTGATAAGTATTATTACAGCGTGAAAGATCCTAATAGTTACGGTGGATTTAATAGGTTTGCTTCTAAGCTTCCAAATATCGATTAAAAGGAGTTGAAAAAATATTTGGAAGAACCTATTTGTAGAAAATTTCCCACCCGGAAAACCATAGCCCACAACCTCGATAATGTATGGCAGCTATATTTAACTGAAATGATTAAATACAGTTCGTATAATGTAAGGTATCAATACATACTTTTCACTATTGATTTGCATTGCCGATACCTATGGCAAAAAGCTTTAAAAGGTAAAAGATCCCAGACAGTGGCTAAAGTGATAAGAGAAATTATAAGGAAGGATGATAGATATCCTGAGAGTAATGCTTCTAAAATAGAAAAAATATTAGGTTCCAGAGGAAAGGGTAAAAATAAACAGTATCTGGTGAATGGGTGGGATATCCTGACAAGTTTAATTCATGCATAAATGCTAATGAAATCAAGAAACAATAATCAGTATTCATCGTAATCATGGAGATTGTAGATCATTTCTATTTAACTCTCCCATCTTCGGCATCTGTGGCTTTATATCCTGTAACAAAGTCTCAGATTTCACAACAGAGTTAGTGAATCCTACTCAACTTGAAAGGGAACTGTATGAAGTTGGGCTGTGCGAGATGATATTAAATGCCAACAAAGAGAATCGTCCTCCTGCTCGTCAATGGATAACGGAGTATAGATGGCAGATTATGTTAAAACTATATTAAAAATAAAAAACACCAGCGAATTAAATAAGATAACATAAAAAGATAAACCATATTTCTATGAGAAATTCCTTCTAAGACTAGGATATTACAGACCAGTCCCTAATATCTTTAGTTATTAAAACACCCAATTTGCTATAAGTAAGATAAGTAAGGATTTAATATACATCATTAATAATCCAATAGAGAAAGACAGGGCATTAATCACTTTAAGGTTCACAGCGGGTGTGAACTTGAAAGACCCTGCAGTGTTTATCAGTTTATCATAAAGCTGTCAGAGTGGTTCAGGATATGTGTGTACGAGAGGGATGGGGTAGTAGATCATTCTAGAGACATTGTAGCTGTTGTAAATCGACACATGAAAATTAACGAGGATCGTACAAATCAATATAAGAGCCCTCATGAAACAGCCATGTTGCTCAATTATGTATGCACCCCTTCAGAGATGTTACAAGATCAAGGGATGGCTTACATTTACACCGATATAGTTGAACATCAGTATGAAGGCAACACTAAAGCCCAATTATTAAGGGAGGTGCATTTTCCCAAAAAGGGTAGAGTTATAACTTTTTCTAATGTTCATTACTTACCTTTGAATCGATCACATTTCGTATCAGTACGGATGTATATAAATAACGTAGAAGGATGGGCTTGCCCATTCACCGATAAAACATTGTTGTGTAAAGTTCATATTAGAAAGAAGCACCGCTAATAACAAAAACATGATGGACTATTTTTTAAACAGAGATGAAAATCTTTCCTATATTGTGATGCTAGAAAACCTTCAAGACATATATCAGAGTTTTAGGTCTTATATAAGTTACGCAATTACCTATATTTAATCATTTACTGACTTACTCCCACATTATAAAGATAGCAAAAGAATGAAGGTCCATTAATAATGTATGGTGACGGGGTATTCGTCGGAATAAAATTACAAAGGGGATATGGACTGGTTGAATTTTCGTTAAATTATGGAAAAGTGCAATGCCACTATTTAGAAGAGGAGGTGAATATATAAAAAACCATAAGAAAGCTATAAGAGGCTATAAGAAGTGGAGTAAACACTATATAGAATATTGCGGCCGGAGTCAATCCTTGTGAGTCCGTAAAAAGACGGATAGCTGATGTGTTGGATGAGATGCTGTATGATGTTAAGCGCAAAATAAGGTGTAAGATGACGGGTCAAGGTAAAGGTCGCAAGAAAATGGGTGAAAAGAAAAAGCTCAAGGTAAAAAGACCTCTAAAGAAAAAATGTATTAATGTCTTTGCTATTTAATTACTCATTGTCATCTTTTACATAAATAGTGTCAGCTTTGTATATAAGAAAAAGGCTAATCACGACTTTGTTCATTATACGATCAGCGCTCTTACTTACAAGATGCATTTCCTTCATCCTTCTAGTTCAGACTGTTGTAAGAGTGAACTGGATATCTTCTCCATGAACCTTACCCAGATTAGTGTAAGTGAGACCAATTTCCTCAGTATTAACCCCATTCACTCAATCACCAACATAGGTATTCCTCTCGAATTCAATATATCTGGCACTTCGAATCAGTATCTAGATCCATCCAATGTGTTTTTATGTTTAAAAACAAAATTGACGAAACCTGATGGTACAGATCTTCTTTCATCCGACGATCACATAGTGAATACTGAATAAAATATTATGTATACATGTTTTAATCAGAGTGAAGTATATCTCAATGAAACATCGTTGGAAGATTCAGCTGCAAACTATCCTTACCGAAGTTATATAGAACATTTATTAAATTTATTTAGCCGATGCTAAACAATCTCATCTTCAATCATTCGGGTTTTACAGTTTCAAAGACGGGGCTTGACATATAGATAAAGCTGCTAAATCCACAAATGAAACTTATAAATTTTACGGACTTTTAATTGGTGATATCTTCTCTCAAGAAAGACTTATTCTACCCGTCGTAGATACTAACCAGATCAAATCCTAAATTCACTCTTAAAATAAAAAGTAAACCTGCTGCTACTACTGTGTATTCAGAACCTGTTTTCAAGTTGTTAGAAGCCTATTACTATGTTAGAAAAGCGAAATTATTACCCCAGAGACATTTGGAAATTGAAAAATCTCTTTTGAACACTACAGCAAAGTAAAAGAGTTGAAACCAAGTTATTTAATTTTACACAGAGATTATCGAGTATCAATATCCCTAACATTGAACGGTAATCTACATCAGATAGTCATAATAGGAATTTTTGAACATAAAGCGTGCTTTGGAAATTATAAAAAGTCACCCTATAAATTAGTCCCTTTTAGACTTAGAGGTATCAGTCTACATGTAAATGGACATCCTTACGATCGTGACTATGAAATGCTATACAATGGATCACAATCTTTTTGTTGAAGACCATATTACGACTTAATAGGTGTAGTTATGGGGTTAATAGCTTATATTCAACGGTGTTGGTATATTTTGAAAACATCGTACACATGTTCTAATTATACAACAGTTTTTTCGGTAAGACATCCTTATAACCTCGTGACTCCTCCAAAATGCCCATTGTATGGGCATCTGATAACATAAATGGTCACCGCATACGAGCATCAGCTGCTGTGAAAGAGGGTCCTGAGAATACATACTTCGATGTAACATTAAAGTATAATAATATGATACCTATACTGGATGGGCATATAGAGAAAATTATGGAAACGAATAATGTGTCTAAAACATTTATAGTCAACGTTGAACGATTTAAAATGAAGAACCCTGTCCCTGTTCATCTAAACATTTCGTCTAAGATACGTACATTAGTCGATCAAGATCTTGATGAACGTTCAAAGCTTAGGTTGATCAATTATTATATAATAACAACTATAAGAAATGAGATGTCTGGAGTATATGTCGCATTCCCACCCGGTGATCACCAAAATATTTGTGGGTGGAGGTAAAGCTTATTTAAGCATATACACGTATTCTGTATTTTTAAAATAAAGTAATTATGTAATAAAAATATTTTTAGCTAAAACTTTTCATACCCTAATAAAGAAGAATATATATATATATATATAATAATAATAATAATATATATATATATATATATATAATATATATATATATATATCTTATAATAATATATTATATGCATATGTAATATATATAATGTATATAATAATAATAATAATATGTATATATTCATATATATATGTATATATATATATATGTATATATATATATATATATATAATATATATATATATATATATATATATATATATATATAATATAATATATATATATATATATATATATATATATATATATATATATGTATATATGTAATAATAATATATAATAATATATAATAATAATATATAATATATAAAATATACTTCTTATAATAATATGTATATATGTAATAATATATATATATATATAATATATATGTTATATATATATAATAATAATATATATATAATAATATATATAATAATAATAATAATATATATATATATGCTATACTGCTATACTATATATATATATATATATATATATATATATATATATATATATATATATATATATATATTTATAATAGTAAAATGTTAGTTTGAGTCACTAACTATATTTAGATTGAAAATGCCTTTAGTAAAATAATATCAGAAGATTAAGTAGTAAAGAACATTCTTCAAGTTTGTAATAATTTTGCAAGAAACATAAGCTTTCAACCATTCCTTGGTCCTCTTTCAGATGTAGTACATAAGAGGCTAAATAAATAACAAAATAAAATTAAATTCAAAGTTAGTATAAAAAATATAATATCAAGTTAGTTTCGGTTTTAAATTTTAAAAACATGGTGAGAAGTTCAGAATGTTGTTTAGAATGGGATATTTTAGGTAGCCATTTTTTTGTAAGTTAAAATTATAGTGTTGCTAATGCAATGGAATTCTGGGATGTAGGTTTTCTATACTAATGATTGGTCTCATGTGGTTGATGTTAATTGCATGGTTATGGATATATCTACGGATGGTAAGGGCAGAGTTATGGTTATCTTGTTGAAGATCATATTTATGTTTGTATTGTCGGCGTGAAAAATCATTAATTAAATTAATTTCAGTTTGTAAATAGGAGGAAGAACAAATTCTTCGCTCTCTCAGAATTTGTTCTTCCTCCTATTTACAAGCTGAAATTAATTTCATTTCTTCAATTTTCCTAAAATTATCATATCCCCATTAGATTATTAATAAAGCCTTACGCAGAGCAAAAAAACACTTTCTATACCAAACTTAATACACAAAATAAAACATACAATTCCTTTCTCCCCTTCCTCATTACACTCATGAAACTATTAAAAAAATTCCACCCAAGTCCATACACATCTGCTCTTCTAGCATTCTCCCTTTCAAAAAGATTCTAAAACCAAGCACACACAACATCAACACCAACTCACAATTCCTATACAAAATTCCATGTCTAAACTGCAACTCCACATACATTGGTGAAACTCATGATTTTTCACGCCGACAATACCAACATAAATGTGATCTTCAACAACATAACCCTAACTCTGCTCTACCCAAAACCATACCATTAACATCAACCACATGACACCCATCATTGATATAGAAAACCTACATCCCAGAAGACTTACAGAATCCTATTGCATTAACAACACTAAAAATTTTAACTTACCAAAAAACGACTACCTAGTAGATCCCTTTCTAAACAACATTCTGAACTTCTCACCGTTTATTAAAAATTTAAAACCGAAATTTACTTGATATTATATTTTTTATACTAACTTTAAATTTAATTTTATTTTGTTATATATATTTAGTCTTTTATGTACTGCATCTTAAAGAGGACCATGAAATGGTTGAAAGCTTATGTTTCTTGTAAAATTATTAAACTTGAAGAATATTCCTTACTACCTAATCTGCTGATATTATTATACTAAAGGCATTTTCATTATATATATATATATATATATATATATATATATATATATATATATATATATATATATATATATATATATATATATATATATATATATATATATATATATATATATATTCCAATGTTTAATAAACAATGAAGTTATTTTAACAAAATGTGTGTTCAGAAAAGACTTGAAGCAGCAAAGCAGTAAAACAATGAAACATAGCCAGGAGGGACGGGGCCTAATAGGACTGCTTGCGGTAATGCCTTTTTAACTTATATCCTTAGGGTCGTAAAAAAACGTTTTTATTAAAAAAATTAACAAGATTTTGGTAAAACCGTAAAATGTTTCTCAATAACTTTAATAATGAAACAGGTTTTCTATAAATTAAAATTAAAATGTTTCAGTTTAAAATAAAATGCTGGATTCATAGTGTAAAAAACGGTTTATATGAAAAGAAAACAAAAACTAGTGTAATCGCTTTTATTAAATTTTACAATAACGTCACAACTAGAAAATATTTAGGCTTTCACCCTGCAATATTGCGCCTGCGGGCGCACTCGTCGGTTTCGCGCCGGGTCGTGCCTGCGGGGCGCGCTCACCGAGATCCGGTAATGGCTCTAACACACGAGACTTCTTTTCATTCCTTCTTCTTAACCCCAGTTCCTCGGCTATGCACTCTGTGCTTTTCTTCTGACTCTAGCTCCAACACCGGTTCAGCCACCTTCTCCAACACCGGTGCATACAATGATTCAGCTGTTCCGACATATAAGACTTCTTCTTCTTTTTACTCCATCTTCTTATAACGTCCTCCATCTTCACCTGTTACGCAGAGCATGTTTTTCTGTTGGGAAACTTCCTCAGAAGGTCTTCAGCACCTTTGAGGGTTCTAAAATCTTTAAAAATGAGATCTACGTCGTTGGAAACTTATAGATTAACACCAATATTATAATGTTAAGTACATGTTTAATAACTCGGTATAGCACCGCACCGTACCAAGTCATTCGAGCCGGTACTTAACTTAAGCTTGGTACTTTATTTCATAAAAACTCTTCTATGCACCTACCAAATTTCATCTATCTGAAAACATTTACAAATTTTGAAGCTCAGGGTCATTACATATTGAGCGTAGCGGCTCAAAAACTCAGAACAAAGTGGATGATAACATCCTCTGTCAAGGTGCCAAGTTTGAGAACGAAACCATGTCTCTAAGATGTACCTCCTTAACTATCGAACCAACCACACCTCTACCGTAAATGGTGGCGCTACCTGAAATAAAGATGAGTACAGATAAACAAAGATGACTAAAGATGAGTAAAGATGATTAAAGAGGAGTTAGACCTAAGCTCCTCACACAATGCGGTGCGGTGTGATGCGATGCGCTAGGCCTCATGGATTTATATATATATATATATATATATATATATATATATATATATATATATATATATATATATATATATATATATATATATATATATATATTATATATATATACATAAAAATAAATATATATATATATATATATATATATATATATATATATATATATATATATATATATATATATATATATATATATATATATATATAAAAACATAATAAATATTATAATATATATATATATATATATATATATATATATATATATCTTGTATATATATATATATATATATATATATATATATATATATATATATATATAATATATATATATACTAGGCCTCTTTAATATATATATATATATATATATATATATATATATATATAACACCTCATAAGAAAGTATCTTTGTTATATGTGTAGAAACCTGCGAAGGAGAAAAAGTCTATTTGTCGAGCTCAAGTTTATGACCTGCTGATAACAGCTGCCTTTTATCATTATTTTTATTATTTTAAAAGTAAGGATTAATTACTAGCCAGCCTTGCTATATGGTTCGGTGGTTTATTGGTCTGAGCTCTCGACCGATGATTAGATGACGAGAGTTCGAGGCCAGGTTCCGTCTCTAGAATTTTTAAATAAATAAATATTTTAAATTAAATATATATTAAACACGGAGAGTGGCGACATCATTCAATGAGTCCTGAAATGTATTTATGTTTGTCTGTCTGTGCAGCGCTGGAGATGAGAGGAGGAACACCACCTGGAACCCCAAGGAGTGCTCCAATCAACTCGGGGGATGCCATCAGTCAATTCCCTGGCCCCGGATACCCATAAAATTATTCCAATGACGACATATATCCGATGCGGTGTACTGATCACTGCGGAGCAAGGCGGTGTGGTAAGGAGCAGCACGCTAGGACCTCGGGGACGCTTCCAATCGACTCATGGATTCACCCATTCAACTCAGGGATGCCGGAAACCCAGGAAAACATACCAAAATAAGCTTAAAGACAATGTTGCTTATGTTGCAAAATATTCCATGTGCAGTTTCTGCAATGAAATTTGGTCTCTAAGCTGACGTATACTACTGGAGTAAAATCCAAATTCAAAATAAAGGAATAGGAGAAAGGAAGAGCAAAGAAGGTATAAAAATGAGAACAACTAATGTTCAAATGCATTTTATTATTTCAAGTTGCGTTATAAAAGAGGAAACATGATAAAGCAAGAAATGATCAATATTGATTATTATTTACAATTATCAGATTATGGTGGTAATGACTTAGATAAGGTGGATTTTGAAGAGTCAGGAGAAATATTCCTAAATTTAGATACAACAGAAACTGCCGTTGTTCTTCTTCTTCTGTCAAGCAGGAATTGAAGTCCTGGATTAATTTTACTCCCCCTTCAGATGTGTCAGTAACAGCCTTAAAACCGATTACTATTTTCTTAGCTTTTAAGTAGTTTTGATTTTTATATCATAAATCAGGATCAGTAGTTAAAATTTCTGTACCAATTTCAAATTTCTAAAAAATAATTTAGAGTCCGAGGAGAAACAAAAAAATAAACTTCTTTGTTTTATTCAGTAAATAATGCACTTGTGTTAGACTAAGTGTTGCTTTAGCATCCATATTATCATCACAATCATCATCAGTTTCTTCTTCGGACGTTAATTTTAGAGCCATGCTTTTTTTGACATTTTTTTCCAAAGTTTCATCGAAAAATGAAAATGCAACTTGATCCAAATTAAGATACCATAGATGGTTTATCATATTAGACAGTTCCTTATCTTCAACCTCTTTATATTTTCTTGTATTTTTATAATTGTAGGTCTTGGTAGAGTTAGTTTTGGGGGAGTTGAACCACGCATTTCCATAAATACTGACTATGAATGCACAAATGCCTTCAATACCTTTTTACTCAAAATCTGTTAATGAAAATTGATCCCTGAAAAGATATATTTTGAAAGAATAAATGGCCTTTGTCATCCATCTGGCGTAATAAATAGCAACAGGTATTCTGAAAAAATGTTTTTCGGGGGAAGACATTCTAAAAAAATTAAACAAAATTGGGTAAATTCTTTATAATCATCCCTGGGCTGTTGATTTTTTAATTGTTTGATAGGAAAACTTGAAATTTTGTCCTAATTACGTATTTTATATCTAATATTTTCATCTTCAATACCAGTTTTGTATTTTGTCTTATCTAGCTTGCACCACCCAGTCTGATTTTTTTTGAAATACCTTACTGAGTGCTATTGGTTGTGTCCATTTTACAATCAAAAACTGCTTTTAGAATAACTTTTAAAATATGATGGTGATATGCTAAATGAAGAAGATTTTTCTTTAATAATTGCTCTAGTAAAACGAAGGCTGCCATGAAGCGATCAGTATTTACTCCAGTGTTATCAAAACACATTGCCTGGATTTTCCCAACTGCCCCCACTGTTCAACTGCTGAAAATACAGCTTTTGCCTGAGCAATTCCCATACTATTTTCAAGATGAGGAAATCCTATCAACTGTTCTTTATCCCAACAACTAATCAAAACCCATACCCTCTCTAGTCTCTACATTTTCAATACTCAAAATATATGGAAGCAATTTCCCGTCCTATTGGACAACAGCTCCCTCTAAATCGGAATTTTTGAATATAGTTTTCATATACTCAGTCCTTCGCTTTCAGAATTGCTATCGGCGGAGTCATATTACACTTCAACTTACAATTAAATTCAGTGGGTCATGACCTAACGCTTTTGCAGTAACTAATATTAATCGAACTGCGTCTCTAGCAGAAATACTAAACCCATCTAACAATAAAGACAAATTTTCAGTAATGATCCCTTCACTTCCTCGAGTGTACATCCTCTTCTTTATTTCTTGCCCAACTTCCTTAGTGACGGGAAATTTATCCTCCATTTCCATATCTTCTTGCGTCGGCTCCTCTTCCTCTGATGTGCTGCTTAGTGAAGATTCCATTTCTACATCTTCATCCTCAAATTTTTCAAAAAATGAAACAAATTAAATAAAATAAAGCGTTAAGTACTCACAGATAATGGCACCAAGTAAACTAATCTGAACAGAAAAAATAAGAATAAATAAATAAATTGTAATAAATGAAAGTTTTAGTTAATGTCAAACTATGTACTAGAGTAGTACTAAATAACACGAAAAAAAGAAAAATTGAGGAAAAACTCTGGAGCTCACCTACATTTAATTTTGATTTTGTCAATCTATCCATCTCATCTGTTCGTCTCTTTTCCCTTCGTTGTTTTGCTTTTAAGAACTTCATGTCAACTCCTCCTATGTAACCAGGACGTCCTTTTTCTCCCTAGGGTCACAAAAACTGCTTGTATTCTTCAGTAGTGCTTCTTAGTGCATCCTGATGAGCAACGTCAAGAATTGACTTGAAAGCTTCTACTTCCTGATTTTGAGCTGAGCTTGCAGATCTGGTAGTGGTTTTTTTTGTACATTCTCCATACAGTTTTTCCAGCTTTACAATACAATCTTTTGAGTGTCTGATTTTTATTTTAGCTTTCTCACAAAAAATTAGAACTTACTGAAGTGTAAATCTTGGAGTTTCTCTGGTATTCAATTTCACTTTGCGCATATTATAAAGCAAACTGGGTAAAACTTGACAATTGGATGGCAGGTTACTGTCAGTGATTTGATGAGACATGCGGCCAATTAAAAAATCTCGTCTTTCTTCCGCGTACAGCGTATGCTGTAGAAGGCAAATTTGAGGGTGAAACTAAAAGGCTACAATATTTCATATAAAATAAGACAATAATTAGGTTTCTAGGAAAAAGTTTTCATTTCATGAAGGAAAAAAACTGGGATTTTGTTTTTCAAAAAATCACAGTTTCTCCTTAAAAAAACAAAAATTATTTGTATTAAAAACGTGATTCATTTCTTATTTTACAGGAAATGTTGTTGCCTTGAAGTTTCACTCTCTCCTCTGACTTTTACAGCATCAATGAGCATGAGTTGAAGGCAGATAGACAAGATACTTTTAATTAGCCACATTAAAATAATCTTGTCTTTCTGCCTTCAACTCATGCTCGTTGATGCTGTAGAAGATTAAAGTGAGAGTGAAACTTCAAGACAACAATATATCCTATGAAATAAAACAAGAATTAATTTTCTAGGACGAATGGTTTTCTTTTTATGAAGGAAAAACTGCGATTTTCTGCAAAAATTCGCAGTTTTTCAAAACTTCGACCTCAATGAGGCACGTGTTAACGTTATTCATTTGAGCTGAAACTTTGCCAATCTCATTTTTAGACAATTCCCCCGGAAGATACATTGAAAAAAATTTACGCCCCTAAAGTTTGTGACCACCCTATATGTATATATATATATATATATATATATATATATATATATATATATATATATATATATATATATATATATATATATATATATATATATATATATATATATATATATATATATATATATATATATATATATTACTCGTCAAAAATAGCGCACCACTAGGTTAAATGTCACTCAAAGGAACGGGAAGGCCCCTAACCCCATGAAACCCCACAACAACACAGACGACAGAATCAGTGTAACCATGTAACCACCCCGCAGAGAATTTGCTGCAATATTGGGGCCGTCATCGCGATAAATTTAGGAAAAAATAAACCACTTAACTAGACCTGGGAGAGGTGGGGGTAGGTTATTTCGGGGGTTTAATCGAAAGAGGGATCATTCACGTACGAAGTGACTCCGATAAACATGGAGAGAATAGTGCGTCAACTGTCAAGAGATCAGTGCGTGCACATAACAACACTCCACGCCAAAGGACACCGGTACAGGGCACTTGGTCGACGGTTTGATGTAGCGCACACAGCGATTACACGGGTGGTCCAACAGTACCAGGAAACCCTGACACATGATCGCTGGCGAGGAAAAGGTAGGCCCAGGGCAACGACACCCGTCGAAGACCGATTTATACGTCTTCGTGTACTACGAGAGCGCCAAACAATGGCACGACATCTGCAGATACAGCTGGCGGAGGTACAAGGCAGTATGGTGAGTGACAATACAGTGCGTCGACGCCTTGCGGAACATAATTATCGGCCCCGAAGGCCTGAGATTGGTCAACCGCACACCACGGCCCATCGAAGGGCGCGACTAGCATTTGCCCGAGTACACATTCTTTGGACAGTCGACGATTAGGCAAAGGTGCTCTTTACGGACGAGTCGAGAGTGTCCCTGTACGTCGACTCGGACAGGCGTGCTAGAGTATATCGACGACCGACGGAGAGGTTCACGCAATGCAATGTGCTGCAGGTGCCGCTGTTGGGAGGTGGGTCGGTTATGGTCTGGGGAGGCATCTCTTTGTCGGGGCCTACGGAGTTGCATATCTTCGATGGAGGCACTTTTACAGCCGTAAGGTATATCAAAGACATCCTCGAACCATATGTCGTGCCATACATCGGTGACTCTTTTATCCTAATGCATGACAATGCAAAACCACACAAGGCTCAATGTGTAAACGACTACCTTAGGACGGTTCAAATTACGGCGTTGGAGTGGCCAGCATATAGTCCAGACCTCAACACAATCGAACATTAGTGGGATATACTGTAACGTCGGATCCGAGAGCTGAAACCCCCTCCACGGACCCTCCCGGACCTGCAACAGGCACTGCACGACGTATGGGATTAAATCATTGTCCAGGACATTAGTTCACTCATCGAGAGCATGCTAGGCCGGTGTCAGGCAGTCATCCGTGCCAGAGTGAGTCATACACGGTATTGAGACAGACCCAACACCCCCCGCGGCCGTCGCCGTACGTACCAACATTGTGTGTTTGCAGCGCCGAACCTCCGAACCCGACTGCGAGACCCTTTTACTGCATCTTGGCCTCACACTCTATCAACCTACGGTTCTGGGGATTAATCCACTATGTTATTGTCATTGTCCAGTAAAGTGTCTTCGCGTTCTTCAACCTTTTCTACCCTTACTTCGCCATGAACCCTTGTGGTGCGTTAATTTTGACGAGTAGTATATATATATATATATATATATATATATATATACATATATATATATATATATATATATATATATATATATATATATAAAATAAAATGTATATATAATAATATGTAATATTTAAATATATATATATATATAATATATATATATATATATATATATATATATATATATATATATATATATATATATATATAATATATATATATATATATATAATATATATATATATATACATATGTATATAATAATAATAATAATAATAATATATATATAATATAATAATATATATATATATAATATATATTTATATATATATATATATATCTTCTTCTATATATATAATAATATATGTATTTCTATATATATATATATATATATATATATATATATATATAGATATAAATATATATATATTTATAATAATAATATAATAATATAATATATATATATATTACATGACGCCACCACTTACGGGCAGGCCCTTTTCAAAAGGAGGGGGCAAAAACAATTGAAAAAAAATAACAAAAATAAAAACAAAAAAACAAATAGAAAGTAAACCCACCTAGTCCGTTGCCTAACTCAATTCCTTCAGGTGGTCGCAGACGTGGGACTTAAAGATAGGAAGATTGATTACTAGTGGGAAAATAGATGAAGGCAGGGGGTTCCACAACGCAGATGTGGCTGGGAAGAAGGAGGCACCACAACGAGTATCCTTGAGTCTCCAATATTCACACAGTATTCTTGTTAGATTAAGGCACCTCTTGTGTTAAGAGGACGACGCAATGGTGGAGGAATGCTAGAGATCAATTCTCTTGAGCATCTGCCGTTGTTATACCTATAGAAAAGAGATAGGGCGCCAACATCACGTCATAGAGAAATAGGGTCAAGGGAGTCAGAAAGTATAAGACAGTTTAAAGGTCTCTTAGCCTCAGTCTCAACCCTATCCAAAAGGAGGATGGAACCTGATCCACCCCAAATATTTAGGACAGTATTCCATACAGCGGCAAATAAGACCTTTATATAACTGGAGTATCTGAACAGAAGAAAAAAATTCACGCAATCTGAACAGAATTCCCAGCTTCTTACAGGCTATTTTAGCAACCAATGTGATATGAAGTCTCCACGACAATTCCCTATTTATGTTTAGTCCAAGAATGTTTATTATTATTTATATTAGAGCCGTCGAAGGGTATAGGAAAGTTGGGAGGTGTTTTAGAGAAGGAGATATGAAGAAGTTGAGTTTTTAAAGAGTTGAATTTCACAAGATTGCTATTACCCCACTGAGAGGTCCCAACCAGATCGGCAAGAATTGAATCGGAAAGCTGTAGACGATGGGAAACTCTAGATACAAACGATATATATAAATATATATATATATATATATATATATATATATATATATATATATATATATATATATATATATATATATATATATATATATATATATATATATATATATATATATATATATATATATATATATATATATGATTCGACCGTCGTTGAGTGTGGAAGCAGTGGAAAGCAGAGGGGATGTGGAAAAGAGAAGGGTCAAAAGAAAGATTTTTTAATGAAAGAAGGTCTGAAATGATCTACTGGAAAAAAGAACGAAATCTGAAGATTCTACTCGAGAAGTGGTCTAACCAATTTTCTGGCAGAGAGATTGTTTATCATTTAATGTAGCTCTAACTAATTAAAATCAGAAATATATTTTTACGATTCGGAATTTTAACTGCAAAATTTTATACATTTAAATGAATTTCATTTGAAATCTGAGAAAGGGGAGCTGCAAAATTTTAAACTTCATTTCTTTCGGTAATTTTGTAAAATATTAAATACGAAATGTAATAAAAAAAGAAGAAATTTAAAATATTAAATTGTAGCAGCAAGTGAAGCTGCGTTTCTTGAAACAGTCGAGTCAGATGAAGAAAATTTTCAGAATTTTGTTCCTCTGGTGACAAGGGGCTGAAATCCCTCTTCTACCATATTGCTCTTTTCGTGAATGGTCGTGATAATTGTAAACAATTATTTCCATCAACACCACCTTGCACCCATGCAGGAAATGGTGATATTTTTTTTATAGATAAACTTTACCGCTCACGGGCGGAGCCCAAATCTAGGAGGGGGTTTACTCGATTAACGTCCGAGCAGGACAAAGCCAAGCCTAAGGAGAGAATATCTCATATTCTCCCACCCGACCATTTGCGAACCTAGGACCCTAAATATAATACATATAAATATACATATACAAATTCATACATACACATAAAAATACATGCATATACATATTATTATCATTATCAATATTATTAACACTATATTTAACACAAAATACACTATATTTTACTATATTAATCACTAACATTTACTATAGTTTAAAATTATTATTATTATTATTATTATTATTATTATTATTATTATTATTATTATTATTATTATTATTATTATTATTATTATTATTATTATTATTATATACACTTAGTTTTAATGCTAATTTTGTTATGATATACACTATAAATCACTTTATTCTAATATTATTCACCAATATTCACTATATTTAATATCAATATCACCAATATCACTATTATTACTATTATTATTAAAATGTTATACACTATATCACCACTATTCATGAAATGATTAATGTGATGGGGTTTTCAGCCCCTTCCTATCCGTGGAAGAGAATTTGGAAAATTTTCTTCATATGATTCGACGATTGTCTTGAGAAAGGCAGCTTCACCTTCTACAATTTATTACTTTAAATTTCTTAATTATAATTTTATTTTTCTATTTAATAATTAATATTACAAAATTACTAAAAGAAATGATTTTAAAATTTCGCAACTCCTCGAGCCCAGATTACAAATGAAATAAATTTAAATGTTTAAAATTTTACATTTCTAAAATTCTGAATCATATAATTTTTTTCCTTTCAAGTTGTTGCAAATAAATAACTAAACAAAAACATAAAAGATATATATATATATATATATATATATATATATATATATATATATATATATATATATATATATATATATATATATATATATATATATATATATATATATATATTTATAAATATATATAAATATATATATATATATATATATATATATATATATATATATATATATATATATATATATATATATATATATATATAAAAATAATATATAACCATATATATATATGATAAGGAATAATATAAAAATAAAACATATGTAAAATAACCAGGAATATTTATATATATATATATATATATATTAACTAATAATATATATAATAATATATATGTATATAGCATAATAATAACATATATATGTATAATATATATATATAATAATAATATATATATATATATATATATATATATGTCAACATCGATCCAACCAGGTTAGAGCTAGGTTTAGGGCAATGTCAATCCATCTCATAGGCGATGCCTGCCGAGTTTTCTTAGACGAATTTCTAATACTCGGTGAAACATTAGAGCTCACATGGATAATTTGAAAAAGGTTTAGCAAAAATTAAATGCGCATCAAGCTTGTCAAGTTCCTCGGAAACAGCCTCCTCTTTTTAAGCTTTAAAATTTCATATGAGGGTATCTCTCCCTACCCAACAAAGCTGCAAACTTTAACTACATTCAATCCCCCCCCCCGAATGTAGGGAGACAATATCTTTGCTCGGGTTTTTAAATTATTTTAACCACCTTATAGACTCGTGTTCATCAACTACAAATCCTATATCAAAACTTGGGCTCAGAAATGCGGAATTTTGTTGGGGTCCAGAACAGCATCAAGCTTTCTTCACACTAAAAGACGTTACTGTTCCAACCACAATTGAAGTATCCTAATTACAATAGAGAATTCTTCATCAACACAGATGCTTCCACTTTAGGCCTGGGATCAGTCTTATTTCAACTATATGACAATGACAAGGAAAAGCCATTGGCCTTCATTTCCAGAGCACTCTCAAAATCCGAAGCTAATTACAAAACCATAGAGCAGGAAGCTTTAGCAATTGTGTTCGATCTTCAGAAGTTCAAAAATACTGTCTTTGGTTACCCAATAACTATTTAACAGACAACCAACTCCTAATCCATTTGATACGACACAAACAACTCACGGGTCGACTGGAACGCTGGAACCTGTTCATCTACATCAACAGTCATCTACAAAACAAGGCAAATTGAACATTATTCCGAACTATCTCAGCCGCAACCCACCAACATGCTCAAACTCTTTTGCACAAAACACTGTTTTACTCAAAGCTTCCATACCTCCCACTAAAGAAAACAACGTAAACGAGCAAAAAGTGTATCCAAGCCTCAAAGCACTTTATGATTTTGCCAAACCTATCTTCTCTCACAATAAACCCTTGTCAGCACAAGACGCTATTGCAGATACATATCCACATACTCTAATCAATGATATTTTAAACTACGCAACACATTTTGGTAAATTTCTTATACAAGTTCCAGACACAATGATCCATACTATCATGGAACACTCACACGCATCCCTTGCCGCGAGACACTTCGGTACGCTGCGAACCGAATTGAGAATTCAGGGAAAATACATTTTCCCTAAATAACACAAACTAGTTTATGAACACTGCACCACATTCCCTTCATGCCAAAAAGTAAATTGTAACATTCCCAAAAATGCTCCCATCAAAGCATACCCTTTACCTTACAAACCATTTTCCCGCGTACAATTAGATATACTAGGACCTTTACCACAATGTAACACAGTGTAAATTCATCCTTTGCATGAAAGATATACTTTCAGTTATGTTGAGCATGCCATTTAAATCAACACATAATAAAATAGATTGCACATGCCACCCTAGAGAGAATAATCTATAGATATTCAACCCCCGAGGTGATCCTTTCGGATCACCCCCAGAACTTACTTCCACGCTTTTCAAAGAGATATGCGCCCAATTGCGTATCAAGGCAGTTAACATAGTTGTAAGACACCCTCAGTCAGACTCTCTTGTTGAAAAATTGAACCACAATATAAGTAATTATTTAAGACATTATGTCAACAACAGTCACAACGACTGGGGTCACTACATCCCCTTCGTTCAAACCACTATAAACTCCATTTGCAACGCTTTGATTGTCCCTTCCCCACACTATCTTTTATACGCATACCATAAATGTTTACCATGGGATCTCCCCAATTACACTTCCCCTTTCACTACCACACAACCTCCAAGAAAATACACAAACGACTACGTCGAGGAGTTGGCCGAAAGAACTCACTTGATCAGAAATCAAGCCCGAGAACACTTACAGGCTGTAGCATAAAACATATTCTCCGACAGCTGCCAAACTTTTCCCTCACACAGATAACAATAGGTGACTTAGTTCACATCTTGGAGGTTAAAAAGCCTAAACAATCACCAAAACCTTTTACGAAATGGTCTGGTCCATTGCAAGTCAAACTGCTAGTTCCTTTTAACAAATTGTTACTCCAAGTACACAAACGACTACGTCGAGGAGTTGGCCGAAAGAGCTCATTTGATCAGAGATCAAGCCCCCAAAACATTCATTGTACATAGAGACAACATTAAAATAACAAAAGTAAAAGCCCAATCACAACCTATTCCACCCCAACATTTCCAAGGCGACCTACTATCAAGAAAATAAAAATTTCCTAAATAAATACAACACTTGACTGTTCCCCGACAACAAAAACTTTTATCACCCATCCCAAGCACTATTTACTTATCACAAAAGTCTTTATTACCAGCGCAACCCCCACAACAACCTCAGATTATGCAACCTACATCCCCTACAACACCATTGCATATCCTAACTCTCCACACAGACAAAATTTACAACACCGACGACTATTTCCACTTGAAGAAACTGATTCTCCCGAACCCACTTCTCATGCCCATCTAAGACCACCCTCTCCCAATTTCCAAATTTCACCCCCGCCACCAAGCTTCTTTACAAGACCCCCAACTCCACCTCCCCATGCTCCTTCTCAAAGAGCCAAATCAGCCCCACCACATCCATTGCAATTGCACACCAGACAACAAACAACAACTATTATGAGAGGTCAAAGAGAATATCTCTTACCTCCCCAGCAGACAATCCCCTCAGGAAGAGGTCATCCACCACCAAAACCTCCGCCATCTTAAACAACAACATATAAAAAAATTTCTTTCTTTGCCCCAGGGGAACATCACATATGAAAAGAAATATATGAAAATACAATAACATCATAGAAACAATCATCTTAAAGATGTTATTTACAAGAAGCTGTTCCCACAGCTCTAGAAAAATTAATCGAAAATGAAGAAAATTTCAGAAATAAAGAAACATAAAATTGAATATTAGAATTAATACTACCAATTAAAGTAAGCTTAGGAAAAATTCCATCCATGACAAAACAACTACATTGCAGTATTCCTTATTTATTCCAGACATCATGTTCAAATTTTGGATTATCTTGTCCATGCTAACAACTGCATGGACATTTCAAGAAAAGCAAATAACTTCAAAGTTTAAGTTACACCAAGGCTTCATCGCAAGATACACCAGAAAAACCCATTTTATCAATAGCTACATCAACATAAACAGTGATATGAGATACCCAACGAAAATTTGCAGCAATGTATCGAAGACCATAGAACAAAACGAATATTTAACAAGTACACACTTATCATATTTGCAAAATAGGTACAAATAAAATTTCATTCGAACATCGACTCATCGCCTAAATTTGCTTTCTTAAACTTCCTTTTACAAGAACACCAAAAACAATACCAACATTTTTACAAGGCCCTTGGTTTCAGTCTCACTAAAAAAGAACCCTCACCAGACACCTCAGTAGGATTAAAAAGAGGACTTTTCAGTCTAGGCAGGGACACCTTGAAATTTGTATTTGGATCAGCAGCTATGACAGACATACACGCCCTAAACACCAAAATAAACCTACTACAGAACACTCGTACCCTCATATACAAAATTAAAGAACAACTACATGATAACGCCAACACACTATTAAAATTAAAACAAAACCTTATCATACATTCCCAGCATTACAACTCTTCTATTTCATTCATCGAACCTCACAAGGAAATATTAAAATTACATTTATATATTAACCTGGAGAAAACTATCTCTGACAACATCCATAATCTCATCTCTACTATACAAAACACTTGAAAACTAGCTCGTGATTACACTACCTCTCTCAATCTTTACACTTACAACATTATGCACAATTTAATCTTTAACATCAGTCATATCACAGATCACCTCACCATAATACCTCTAAACCCAACCAACTTCTATTAATTTCTATCCTTTACCTGGACATATTTTCAGAACAACGATCCTTATATCATTTCCACCATCATTCCCCTTTTAACAGAAACTCCATATGAAACCTATCAAATCCTACCCTTTCCTACACAATTCAATGCAACTTACAAAAGACTCATAGTACACTCTCCATAACAATATTACTTTATAAATTACAAAACATTAAAATACACTTACAGTCACTTACTCTCCACTGACCTTTGTAAACACTCATTTTCGAGATACATCTGTTTCCCTCATAATCTCGTTCAAACAATAGACGATACTTATTGCATTATAGCTTTAACCTTTTCACAAACTAACCACTCACTTTGCTACTCCTCTTTTTCTCCAGATAATCATCCCTATCCTCTACAAATTGGAAACCTAATCCTCATTTCTTTCTCCTCTAAAACAGTAGCTTCTATTTCATGTCCCCATCAACAACCGCACTTAATTTCAGACAATATTTTTAGCATTCCACACGAATGTAATTTTGTTTCAGAATGGGATAGTTATGAGTACCCAATCACTCCTCAAAACATACAAAATAGACTTCACATAATTTAAATCTCCCAGAATATACTAATGTT
>JABUQX010066539.1:17500-22500 GCA_015478945.1 Trachelipus rathkii | reverse complement strand
CAAACTTAACAAACAACTTACGGCACCCCCGAATAAACTGTTAACATTAACAAAGTTCCACACTAAACACCAGTAATTACTAACATTGCATACAAAACGTAACCTTTTCATACTTTTACCAACATATCTCTAACAAATTAACGTTAATTTTACATTGACAACCAGTTAATATTTAACAAAAATTTTTATAACCTTGTCTAATTATCATACAGACCACCTAATAACTGTAAACATAACAAACTTTTATTAATCCAAACATAACATAAAATATAACAAAGTTTTAAATATCATAGAAAATTGTAATAGTTTACTGATTTTAAAGCAGTAAATTAGGGTAAATCAGTAAATCAAACATCACCCCTCCCACACTCCCTCCATGCCCTTTTGATCTATTGATCTATTGATTCAAGTCACACTTTTTTCAAGTATCATTTCGGATAAACATAACACAAAAATAAGTTTCTTTATATATCAAACCATCGAATATATGCTAACGTAACAACGTTTTTTTGACAATTAATAAAGCTAACATGCATAACCTGAAATAGGAATATAATGTAAGAACGACAAACCTAACACACCAATACGTACGAATAAACTAGTAACATTAACAAACTTCCGCGCACTTAAAAACAGTAAAGTACCTAACACTTCGTACAAAACGTAACCTAATTCACACCTTTTTCAAGCAATATCTCTAACATATAATGTCAATTTTACATTTAACATCGTAATATTTAACTAATATTTAGGCATAACCCTGTCTAATCATCATACGGACAACGAATATAAGGCTAACGTAACAAATTTTTTTTTACATCAACTTCGTAATATTTTAACAAAATTTATCAATTAACCTTCATCCCAACGAATAATTGCAAAACATAACAAAAGTTTTAACCACACATAACATAAAAATAACAACGTTTTATCCAAACATAAAATAAAAAATAAGTTCTTTGAATAAAATATCCAGTAAAGCGTAATAGTTTTAGCTAATTTTAAGGCAGTAAATCCAGTAAATCATGTAAATCATATTACACCCAGTTGTTCCTGCAGCTCAACTACCATATTTTCCCCTGGTCCTATGAATTTATTGAACTATTGATTCAAGTTATATTCGAGAATCATTTTGGATAAACATAACATAAAAATAAGTTCTTTATATACTGACCTACGAATATATGCTTACGCAAGCAAAGTTTTAGCATCAATAAAGCTAACATATCATAACCTGAACTATGAATATAAATGTACAATGCAAACCTAACACCTCGCGTATGAATAATCCGCTGACATCCTGAAAATTCCTACTTATCAAAGGTAAGTAGCTAACAGGACATACATTACTCGATATGTTCCCACTTTTCCCCCCGCATATCAGCAACATCTAAAGCCGCATTATCTAACAAAATCCCTTAACAAAGTTACCAATCTATCAAAGATACCATTATCTTGAACTATGAATTGACACTATCTTCATCAAAGTTTCACTCGTTCGAGTATAATATCATTTGAACTATGAATAACGTAGACTTAGCAAAATTCTCAGGCAAACCAAACATTACTCAACAAAAACTTAGCCTAGGCTCACGTTTCTAACACATCATCGTCAGTTTAAAACAGTAAATCTTACAAACTCATCATTATCTCAACAAATTCAGTGTTTAATTTCATCACACTGTCATAGTAATATTAGCATAACATACCTAACTTACGAATAAACAGTTTTCATTAACCAAGAGTATCTAAAGCAACACATCACCTCCAGAGAGAAAACCCAAGGGGATGCGCCCCTTGAAAGGGTGTGAATCCTGAGACGGGGGATCACCCCGAAGGGGTGTAAGCGAGTTTTGGGCCTAGCCCGAAGGGCTTGAGGCCTTTTTACGCCTCGCTTCGGAGGGGTAATGCCCGCTTACACCCCTTCGCTGGGTGATCCCCCATTCTCAAGGATCACACCCTTTCAAGGGCGCCATCCCTTGGGTTTTTCACTCGGGAGGTTGATGTGTTGGCTTTAGATACTCTTAGTTAATAAAAACTGTTTATTCGTAAATTAGGTACGTTATGTTAAATATTACTATGACATTGTGAAATTAACACTAATTTGTTAGAGAAATGATGAGTTTTGTAAGATATTACTGTGTTAACTGACGATGATGTGTTAGAAACGTGAGCCTAGGTTAAGTTTTTGTTGAGTAATGTTTGGTTTGCCCGAGAATTTTGCTGTCTACGTTTATTTCATATTTCAATGATGTTATACTCGAAACGAGTGAAACTTTGATGAAGATAGTGTCAATTCATAGTTCAAGATGCTGGAATCTTTGATAGATTGTAACTTTGTTAAGGGGATTTTGTTTAGATAATACGGCCTTTAACCTGATGCTGATATACGGGAAAAGTGGGAACATATCGAGTATTGTATGACCTGTTAGCTTACTTTACCTTTTGATAAGTAGGGAATTTTCAGGATTTTAGCGGGATTAATCATACGCGAGGTATGTTAGGTTTGAATTTGTACATTATATTCTAGATTCAGGTTTTTGATATGTTAGCTTTTGATTAATGCTAAAACTTGTTGCGTAAGCATATTATTCCGTAGGTCAGTATATAAAGAACTTATTTTTATGTTATGTTTATCCAAAATGATACTCGAAATATAACTTGAATCAATAGTTCAATAAATCATAGGCTGGGGGATGGGTAGGGGACTGCAGGGATGGGTGGTTTGATTTACTGATTTACTGATTTACTGCTTTAAAATCAGGAAACTATTACGCTTTACTGTGATATTTTATTCAAAGAACTTATTTTTATGTTATGTCAGGACAAATTTTTGTTTATTTTTTTATGTTATGTTTGTTAAAACTTTGTCATGTTTGCAACTATTCGTTGGGGATTATGATATTTAGACGAGGTTATGATGAATTTTTTTTAAATATTACGATGTTGATGTAAAAAATTTACGTTAGCATTATATTCGTTGTCAGTATAATGATTAGACAGGGTTATGCTAAATTTTTGTTAAATATTACGATGTTAATGTAAAATTAATATTAATATGTTAGAGATATGCTTGAAAAAATGGGAATAGGTTACGTTTTGTACAAAGTGTTAGGTACTTTACTGATGTTAAGTGCGGAAGTTTGTTAATGTTAGTAATTTATTCGTACGTATGGTGTTGGTTAGGTTTTGTCGCGTACATTTATATTCTTAGTTCAGGTTCTGCTATGTTAGCTTTATTAATGTAAAAAAGTTGTTACGTTAGCATAATATTCGATGGTTTAGTATATAAAGAACTTCCAATTTTGTGCTATGTTTATAAGAAATGATACTCGAAATGTGACATGAATCAATAATCAATAGATCAAAAGGGCGGGGTGGGGGGGGTGGGGAGGGGTTGATTTTTTGATTTATTGATTTACCAATTTACTGCTTTAAAAACAGTAAACTATTACATTTACCTAGTGATATTTTATTAAGGACTTATTTTTATATATTATGTTTGGATAAAATTTTGTTGTTTACAGTTATTCGCTGGTCTGTATGATAATTAGAGAAGGTTATGATAAATTTTTGTTAAATATTACTGTGTCAATGTAAAATTAACGTTATATGTTAGAGATATGCTTTTCAAAAAGTATGAATAGGTTTACGTTTTGTATTGCAATGTTAGTTACTTCACTGGTGTTAAGTGTGGAACTTTGCCAAAATGTTAATAGTTTATTCGTGCGTAAAGTTGTGTTAGGTTGTCGTTGTACCTTATTTTCTTAGTTCATATGATGCTATGCTAGCTTTATTAATGTGAAAACATTGTTTTGTTAGCATATATTCGCTGGTTAGTATAAACGAAACTCATTTTTTGTGCTATGTTTACCCGAAATGATACTCGAATGCGACGTAAATCAATAGTGTTAATGTAAATTAACATTGATATGTTAGAGATTGCTTGGAAAAAGTGTGAATAGGTTACGTTTTTGGTACGATGTGTTGGGTACTTTACTGTTTGTTAGTACTGGAAACTTTGTTTACTGCTAGTAAGTTTATTCGTAGCGTAAGGTGTGTTAGAGGTTTGTCCATTGTACAATTATTCTTAGTTCTGGTAACGCTATGTTTTAGCTTTATTAATGTGAAGACAACGTTACGTTAGCATATATTCTAGCGGTGTTTAGTATATAAAGAACTTATTTTTGTACTATGTTTATCCGAGATGATACTCGACATGTGACCTGAGTTATTAGATCATTAGATCAAAATGTCATGGACGGGTGGGTAGGGAGGGGCGGGGAGGGGATGGGTGGGTTTTATTTACTGATTTACTAATTTACTTGCTTTAAATTCAATAAACTATTACACTTTACTATGATATTTTATTCAAAGAACTTATTTTTATGTTATGTTTGGATAAAACTTTGTTTTTTTTTATGCATGTTTTGGATAAAACTTTGTTATGTTTGCAATTATTTTGCTGGGGATTATGATATTTAAGTAAGGGTTATAATAAATTTTTTGTTAAATATTACTATGATAATGTAAAAAAACGTTGTTACGTTAGCATATATTGGTTGGTCTGTATGATAATCGGACAAGGTTATGATACATTTTTTGCTAAATGTTACTGTGTCTTTGTAAGATTAACGTTAATATGTTAGAGATATGCTTGAAAAAAGTATGAATAGGTTACGTTTTGCATGCAATGTTAGTTACTTTACTGGTGTTAAGTGTGGCAAACTTTGTAATGTAACAGTTTATTCGTATGTAAGTTGGTGTTAGGCTTTGGTCGTTGTACATTATTTCTAGTTCATGTTACCTAGTTAGCTTTAATTGATGGTGGAAACTTTATTACGTTAGAGTATGATTCGTTGATCAGTATGATAATTAACCAAATGTTGTGATAAATTTTTGTTAAATATTACCATGTTAATCTAAAATTAACATTATTATGTAGATATGCTTGACAAAATGTGCATAGGTTACGTTTTTGTATGCTATGTTAGTTACTT